>JAUTBT010084957.1:0-11950 GCA_032361225.1 Lepetodrilus schrolli | reverse complement strand
CCCCGGGGCGGGATTTGAACCTGGAACCTTTGGCTCCGAAGTCCAACTGTTCTACCACTGCGCTACCACCCGCCTTATCCAGATATAATCCCTGCCCAAGAGCGCTCTGTCATATGCTCTCTTGATGAGAATGGTTTTCAGTATGGATCTGAAACTAACGAGATCTTTGAAATATCAGGCTTCAAATTCAAGTGGCAGTGCATTATAAATAGTGCTTCAGCAACTTCAGATTTTTTGGGCATAACCCAAACCAGAAAATTAATAAATACCGCTATATACTAAATTGTTCAGCAGGATGTCAGGAATAAGGAAATGCATGATGCCAGACGTGAAAATTATTACCTTCAGAGTTATCTCCATCTCCCTAGGAAGATATCTCTCTGCTTTTCTAAAGGACAAACTCTAAAATCTTCCAAGTTGAAAATCACAAATACTCTGTATATGCTCTGTAAAAGCTCTGCTGCGTACCTGGATGCCTCTCTGAGACATTGTCGCTGTGTCTGCCTGGATAGTGGTCAGGGTCTTCTGTACCTGCAGCATCGCCTCGTTCAGACCCTGAAGGTCCTCCAGCCTCTTCTCAAGTCGGTCCATACGAACCTTGTCATCTTCCGCCTTGCCCAGCAGCCACGGCCGTATGTACACCTAGAACAGAGGCAGAACACCTCAGTAGAACGATAGTAGGGTCAGTACACCTCAGTATAACGATAGTGGAGTCATTACAACTAGAGCAAAGATTGTACACGTAGAACAGTCAGTACACTTCAGTATACCTATAGTAGAGGCAGTACACCTCAGTATACCTATAGTAGGGTCAGTACACCTCATTATACCAATCAGTACAACTAGAGCAGAAATAGAGCACCTATAACAGTACATCTAGACCAATGATAGCAGTCAGTACACTTCAGTATACCTATAGTGCAGTCAGTACAGCATGAGTAGTCAGTACACGTAGAGAAAAGTCAGTAAACTTAAAACAAGGTCAGTACACCTAAAGCTGAGTAAGTACACCTAAAGCTGGGTCAGTACACCAAGAGCATCAGTACACCTAGAACAGTCAGCACTCCTAGAACAGTCAGCACACCTACATCCTCAAATTTTGCAGTATAAATAAATAGTAGTGTACCTGAAATATTCTGTACACAGCATACGAGATGCTTGTCACTATGACGGCGGTGGTAGCAAAGTCCCTTGCTCTTCCCCATACTGTAGGCAAAGGAGCTGGTGAAAAATGAGACGAGCATGAAAATGTTTATATGTTCAGACATTGATATTGTAGATAAAGTTTTATTCAGTGTGTGTGTTATAAAATATGTTTATTTGTGTGTGTTATAACATATGCTTATTTGTTTGCTTAAATTGGGATTCAAGATTATTTCGCTGATATGATCACAGCTTCTCAGTTTATGGTAGGAGAAAGACTGCAACCCCTGTAACACAAATTGCTGCAGTAAATGTGTGATCAATGGTTGGTACTGACAAAGCATGGATGATAACTGCACTGGCAGCAGAAAGCACATCCTATCATGAACATGTCAGAAATGTAACTTCAGCAAAGACTGAAGATGGATATCCGAGGGGGATTCAAACTCAGAACGTTTGGCTCTAAAGGTCGACAATTTACGACTGTGCTACCTACCATCCATCCAACTTTGTGCATATCAGATATTACTTCATATAATACAGTAAATTATTAACAAAACTATATTTGTCACTATATACAATGCTGTATATTATTATTATGTATAGACATAATGATAGTAGACATCAAGATCACTGAAAATGTGTGTGTGTGTATATGTGTGTGTGCACGTGTGCGTGCATGTGTGTGTGTGTGCATGCGCATGTATCTGTGTGTGTGTGTGCATGCGCATGTATCTGTGTGTGTATAAAGGGAGGTAACTAACCTGGCACCGGTGGTCTGGCTACCAGGGCTTGTTGAAATGGGCCTGAGGGGTACACAGGATTGTGTGCTGGGGGTAGCTGTGCTGTGTCGGTCAGCCCTGCTCTCTGTACTGCTAGGTCGATCTCTTCTTTTGTCAAACCTGACGTACGGAAATTGTCGTAAAAAATCAAGAGAACAAATCAAATCATTTTACGTAATTTAGAAACACTCAAATATGTCAAATAATGCCAAGTATCATCAGCCATGTTTGCAAAAATATCAGGATTTTAAACATGTTAAATTGAAATGTGCATACACATGATACACATGAAATAAGTATGGAAAACTTAGGTAATAGTAACCCAGATAACGATATAATCCAAATAAAGATGAATGGAAGAAATGAAATTTTATTTTTGAAAAATACAATACCTTTTCTCTCCAAGAAAGCTTTTTTCTGGAACAGTGAACTTTGACGTACTTTTGAATTATGTAGAAATTTCACAGCAGTGGATACCTGTTGATGAAATTATTGTTTTACATCACAACGGGAATCTTGACCAGATAGCCATGATAACCACTGTAATACTAGTATTACTATGATTAAAGCAAAGGTAACTCCCACTACCTGGGGCAGATTTGTTTTTATTAACAATTAATGATGAAAAAGATTATGAATTTAATGTTTTAGCTAGAGCATTTAAAAAAAAATTATTCCATAAATTATTTACCGAGATAACAGCTGTGGAAAGTTAATATGCCAGGTAGTGATAATGCTTTGCTATACTCATTTCACCGGCCATAATCGTCCTATGAAGGCTATGGGAGCAAAGTGCGACACAAATTCTGGCGGCGGACTACCCAACACCAAATCTCAAAATTTTCCTCGAAATGCACATGTCATAACTCAAAATAGACCTCCGTAGATAGATAAGACATCGCTTTGTTTGAATCCGCCGTCATTTTTTACGTTCCTTATCAAAATAATTCACTAGCACCTTTCAAACTCGTTTTATCCATCGTATCCTACGCCGGTGTTGGCGCATGCGTATTAATTGATATAGGTTGATGTGAAAAGTTTAAGTCTAAAACGAAATAGTTTAAACATTGTCACCATGATTAAGGCCGGAAATAACGGCGGATTCAAACAAAGCAATGTCTTATCAATCTACGGTCCATTTTGATTTATGACATGTGCATTTCGAGAATTTTGAGATTTGGTGTCGGGTTGTCTACCGCCGGAGTTTGCGTCGCCCATAAACAGGGCCAAGCATCTTCACACGCGGAAGTACATTTTGATATATTAATTTTAGAGTGAATTTTACTATCAAATATGTAGGTATATATCATGTTATTATATCAAAATAATGTTTGTAATAAATTTTACTATTATATGATCCAGAGGCAAACTTGGCCCTGCTTATGGCCGGGTAGTGATAATGCTTCGCTATACTCACTTCAGCACTACCCGGCCATAAACAGGGCCAAGAGGCAAACTTACTAGATTCTCTCTTGGACCATCTGCTGGTGCCAGCACATCCTTCGTTACTTCCAGTGTCTGCAACAAATAACACGTTAAAATTACATTATATAAGGAAGTATCTTCAGCCAAACAGTGTGATCACAGCTCAGTTACAAAATGTCTCGTAAATATGCAAATGTGACACACTTGGCCTAAATGATATGTGTCCTTATTTTTGGATGTGCTTAGATGCAGAACTCGACTCTATCGAAAAACCATGCCTCGAAATGTGTCTCAAGTTTTCCAATATGTTTAGCATGCAAACAGATGACAACGTCAATCCAGAAATTTCCTGTTTGCATTTCAAACGTACCTCTTTCCTGGGTGTGATACTATTACTAAAGCTTCTTTAATAGACATATAATTGGAGAGAATGGGGTGAAAAAGTCTTAGGTGCAAACAAAACGGGGGTGATAGGGAACAAATCTGGGCGAACGAACTGACCAAAGTTCAACTTATTTGCCATGTTGCAACTTGATCATTGTTTATGACAAGCAAAAATAACGTTTTGTATTGTTCCACCAATACAACGCACACGAACAATATAGTATCTGCTGATAACACAGCAATTATGTAAACACTACTACAACAGTGAAATATATAGACATCAAAGTAAATATACACACGTCTGGAACTTTTGTAGAATCTTCGGCCATCTTGATGGTCTTCTTGACAATTGTTACAGTCTCATTGATTGGACACAATTTCCAATGTCAGCCAATTGAAATCGAATTTAGTTGGAGCGAGTTATGAAACTTAAAAATATCCTATTATCCTAACGAGATATATTGATTACAAGAACAATACATTTTCAAATGTATATAAAATGCTCGACCATATATTAAAAGAATTAAACATGATAAGGACGGCAATAAAAAATTATTGGTAATGGTATTCCTGAAATTACGCTGAAGTTTTGGGAAATGGTAATTAAAATTTCAAACCTAATAATAATAAGGTGTCATATTAGTATTACTGTGAAACGAGGGCAAGCTACAAATCCAAAATATTTACTTCTTTAGTGGACTTCATTTGGTTATCCTGTAAGAACAGCTATCTAGGTACAAAAAATATCTCACTCAAATCAACTTAGTTAGAACAATCCGTAGCGCTATTACCATGATAACCTGAAATATAAAATAATACAAATCACTGCTGATAACAATTAGAAGAGATTCAGTTTTCGCTTATTCAAATAATCTTTTAATAGATTCCAAATCTAAGAACCAAATTAGCGCGATTAGCAGCTGATTAGTGAATAGTCTGCAACACCAAAAACATTCCAACTTTAAAAGAAATTGTTTAGCAAATGATACTAAACCATTGTCATCTAAAGTTTCCAATTTACCAATGTTTACCATGTTTACATAAGCAAATGGGTGAAAGATTCCCGCAGCGACGTTAAACTTCATAATCACTCGCATAAGCAATTTATTATACCGTGTAGTGTTCCCATTTCGGGGTAGCCCAGTTTTCATAATACTTACTAAAACGCTCTTCCGCTCCCAAGAATCGCCCCACTTGTCGGATATATTTCACGTCTGAGACTTCCCCTATTATATCATGCATAGTCTGTGTCACACCCTGTTCTCACCAAAATCATATAAGTTATATATTATTGATTTTCTTTAACCTTCTGAGACTATGGATAGAGTCTATATCGTGCAGAACTGGTATAAATATCATCAGCAAACGTAAGGATGCAAACATTAGGAAATGTATGTGTAAGCGTAATGCACTTTTGAATGTGATGTAAAAAAATTGCAGATACATAATTGCTTGCAGGGATGTTTAGCATCATAAATCATGTGACATCAATGGAATGTCTGTTGTTGATTTTCAAAATATACGGAATCCTGCTTGGGCCATTTGTTATATTGATTTTGTCAATTTTACAAATTAAATTTCATATTCATCATAAAATGTCTCATTAAAATGATAATTGTAATAGTTTTAATAAACAATATTTCATTTTCAGGATATTTTAGTATTAATTTTGCCATTTTCGTCATTTTACAGATTGCATCTTGTATTTATGTTCATATTTCTAATTAAGGAAAATTAACATTATTTGAACTATTTTATGGTTTATTTTTGCTTCGGAATATTGCCAAATAATTTCTAAAAATCTTTGAATTTCATTCCAACTTGATCTCCGTAAACAGACATTTTATCGTTTACCACAGAAAGCGGTATATGTCAATGTCATGACTGCCGAAGTGATGACTTCGCTTGGGGCGGTGTATTGTTAAATTCAAGCATGGCAATAGCAGTGTTTTGTGATAAAAGAACGAGGAAGTGAGTGTTTGTTAAGTTTAACATTAGAATTTTGATACAATCATAAATAGATAGCTTCAAAACTTAATACCACGAAAATCGGTCACTCAATGGTATTACTAACCAAAATTAATCACAGACCACACCCAATATTATGACTTTTGCAGAGACTAATAATTGCAATGAATTGCTAAGTGGAACTAGTATCATACATAATTATTTCCAGGAAGTGTTCTTGTAATTATCCAGACCGATAATGTCCAGACCTTTCAAGGTATGGAGTGCCGACAGGGCCAACAAGAAGTCGATCACAGCTGGAACACTTCAGGAACTTGTGGCCAAAGGTAATAAATTGATAATCTTACTAGCATTCTGACATTCAACTTCAATAATTTGATCACTGAGAAATTATTGGGATCATGATTCTCCAGTCATGCATACATTGTGGAGACATGTAGTTGAATTTTACGGTTGTTTCTGAAGAGATATGTGGGATAACTGGGTATCGGTATGATCAAACTTCAATATCTTGTCATACAAATTTCGTAGCCTTCTCATGGCAACTGTCACTATTCTTGTGTTTTATTGCACGTAGAATGTTCTCTTTGTAGTGTAGATTATAGCTCTTATGATAATATCATGTCTCTGTATGAATTTACTTTCAAGACCATTAACCAAGATCTTCCAGTTTAAGAATGCTGGTAATTGATGCAAATCTAATACAAGATTAGAAGACTACTAGCTCATGCATAATACACATCCACCATCACCAAATGCCTAATTTGTATTAAGCACCGCCAAATGCGTAATTAAATATCAATGTTTCATCTGTTATTACTTATTCATAAATAAATCAGTTAATAGTACACCAATCTATGACTAACACAATGGAAAAAGTGTATTTTTCAAACACTTTCAATGGTTTGTCATGTTTGTTATATTCATTAATGTGAATCTGAATAATTATTGCATTGTTATACAAACACACTCACAGTATCGTCATGTGAAACTACAATATTGCAAATACATTTGTGACTCAAGTCACATATATTTTCATCTGTTATTTGTTCACAGAGAAAACAGATACTCTAATCAATTGTCAACACAATGTTTACAATTTTTTCCATTTTCTGTTACATATTAGGAATATGAATAATAGACATAGAGACTATATTTATCCACCAACATGTGAATTATAATTCAGTATCCAGTAGTGTCTAAGATAATTGTTTAGACACAAACAATAAATCCATATCATTATTTTTAGCAGAGATATTACGAAAATTGTAAATTGTAATCTAAATGGTGGCCATATTGGAAAACAAAATGGCTGACACTTGAACTTTTTGTTATATTTGGATTCCTTGACCTTACATATACATGGGTATAGATGCTAAAATTGAGTCCCTATCTTTATTAGTAACTAAGATATAAGACATGGAGATTAGCATATCAGTCATTTTAATGATGGCCGCTAGACGTCAAATCCAGCTGTGGTCCCGTTCTGAAATACATCACTATGTGGTATAGTAACTGTGTGCCAAATTTCATGCTTGTATCAAAAAGTGCATGCAATTTTGCTACGCCTCCAGACTATATAAGCAATTAGCATGATAAGCACATGCTTTATCAGGTTCATTATTCAGTGTTTGCCCTAGGCAGTGATTAATTGGTTAGTTGGTCAATCTCAATAAAATCATATATTTGGACACTCGGTTCGTTTCGAAAAAGAATGTCAAAATGTTTAAGGAATGAAACCAGATGATTGATTGGTTGGTTTAAAACAAACAAGTTTTATATTATTGCAGGACGTCAGAAGCTTGGACTGCCAACCACCGAGGCGGTACGAGTGGTTCTGGATGAGGACGGAACTGAGGTGGACGAAGAGGATTACTTCACATTCCTACCTAACAATGCCACTGTGCTGATGCTGCGTCTCTCGGAGAAGTGGAGGCCACAGGGAGCAGGTGTGTCTGATGCTTTGTCCCACAGGGGTTGCAGTATCAGGTGTTACTACATTAGATGTTACTATGTCAGGGATGCATTTCTACATTTCACTACACTACACTACTATTTTACAATAGGGATTTGCAAAATCGCAGCAAGTCGGTCCACACAAGTGTGCAGTCCATTTTCTTCATGATTTGGGTTATCCTACAAAACATTATGGGGTCCAAACTCGTAGCGAAAAGTGGTACTACTTAGTACTACGTATGCTGGCTGAACGGCTTCCATAGCACTACGTAGTACAGCCTGAATGTTATTGTATCAGGTGTTACTACCGTACATCAGGTGTTATTGTATTGATCAGGTTAATGCATCAGGTGTTACTGCATCAATTTCTACTGCATTGGGTGTTACTGCATCAATTTCTACTGCATTGGGTGACTGCATCAGATTCTATTGCATTAGGTTCTACTGCATCAGGTTCTACTGCATTAGGTGTTACTGCATCAGGTTGTACTACATCAGGTGTTACTGCATCAGGTTCTACTGCATCAGGTGTTACTGTTACTGCATCAGTTTCTACTGCATCAGGTGTTACTGCATTGGTTCTTACTGCATCAGGTGTTACTGCATCAGATGTTAGTGCACCGGTTCTTACTGCATCAGGTTTTACTGCATCAGGTGTTACTGCATTGGTTGTTACTGCAGTAAACCTGACACTACCTGCTGATACTGTTGAACCAAAAATAATAACAAAGTTGTGACAGGAAAGATAGTGCATCCTATCATGATACGTGCCAGTGTTCAAATTAAATGGGGTTGTGGGGGTCATTTGAAAATCTGCAATGTTAAAGGTATCTATGGGACCCTGCAAATTACAGATTTGACCACCATTAACATTAGACCTATGAAGGACCACCTTATTATTTTCTTAATTTCTAACACTGTATGTCGTAGGACTGGATTTGCGAAATGCTTGCTGTACCTGCCACATTATAATCACTATCTGCAGCTAGTAACATGCTCCTTGTTGTTTGCAGAGGAATTATCCCGAGATGAAGTGGACAACATGGATGGAGGGCAGGGAATGTCAGCCAGAGTTAAACAGCTAATTGAAGGTCTGCGGAAGGATGTGTCACGAATCATCACATTTTCAAATGATGACTTACAGGTATGTGGAGAAAAAAAAGTATAATAAATTGCATGATATATAATAAGCAAATCAAAGGATCAGATAATATACTTCAAAATGTATAGTCCATATAACATTGACATTAATATTAATAATAGTTTTTAATAAATGAAATGCAATGCCCAAGGCAAAGGGATAATATTTTTACAGAATATACAGTATAAACATGATGAAGCAAATTAGGAAATATCAGGGGCAGGTGGTAGCACAATGGTAGAACATTGGACTTTTGGGCCAAATAAAGGTTCCAGGTTCAAATCCCGCCCCGGGAGCCCAGCATCAATGTTTGCAAAAGTTACTTTTCCGACGCAATATTGATCGCATGCGCTGTCTATACCACTGGTAATGCAGTTATCCTTGGTCTACCACAACAAGTTAAGACCTTTAACCGCAATCTAAAACTTGAAATTTTCCAGCCAATACAGGTACAATAAATGTATGGGTGAAATAGTCCTGCTGCAACGAAAAGCACCAATTCCTTAATTTCTTGCACAGCAAATTGTGGACACATCGGTGGAGGAGTTGTCCCCCTTACTCCAGGACACAGAAAGTTATGCCAAGGCGCTGCAGGACTCGTGTCTGCGACACTTGGAGGAGCGGCAACAGGCATCGGAGGCCGTGGATCTGCTGCGGTTGTACCACAAGGCGCGCCAGCACAGTCCGTATGTGGAGGGCGACGCCGGGAAGAAGAGGAAAGTGGACGAGCAGCATTAGATCTGTCAGTACAGGGAGGGGAGGGGGAGGGGGAGGAGGAGAGGGAGGGGGAGCACTCTATCCTCATAACATCATGGGAGTGGAACCAATGATGGGCTGAAAATGATGCAATTTCTTATGGACTTCGCTAACCCATTTGTCTTGACATAGTGATTTAATATACAAATTGATGTTTTCTTTAAAATCAGAAATAAGATGAATGTCTCATTTTGCTGCGTCTATTATAGTAAATTTGTCAGCACCTTTTAATGTTCTATAAAAGGCCCCGAGATTATGAAACGTTTTTGAACACGATTTTATGCTCAACTCGAAGCATGGTACACAAATCCTCATAAAATTTAAGCTCGGGCTACTCAAAAAGTTTTGTAATCTTGGGGTCTGGTCGTGAGGTAGTACATGAAAACTAGTGTCTGGAGTTGCTTTCATTAACGGTCAGTTATGTTTTTATCTTAACGTTTTTGCATGGTTTTTCATGCTTGTTCAATTTTCTTGAATGTCCAGTTAGTAATTACATTGTAAAATAACATTGTAGTTGTTGTGTATGGGTGAAATATTCACGCTGCGATGTAAAGCATTAATCCATTAATTCATTCATTGAGTAGGAATCCTTCACCCAATGCCCTTATTTCAACTGCAGGTGCTAAAAAGAGCAGTGACTGCATTCTCAAGGTGTATAAAAACTCTCAGGTCATATTTACGAAGCCTGTATATCAATAAAAACTATTACAGTGCATAATAGGGGTGACAGATTCCTGATATTAAATTAACCAGCAATTCACTCACAAGTCTGTATAAAAAGAAGGTCCATGCCTTCACAGACTTGTAGCAGGGTAAGATTCTATTTATCACCCAATATCATTTTAAAGTCATTAAAGAAGAAAAATGCCACATCATAAATATTTTACTTTGAAGTCAAATCTTTAGACTGCTGTGCATTTGCACTATGACATCATAGCGATGACATCACAATGGTTGAACAATCAAATACTTGTGTCAAGCTATATCTACTGCATGACATCACAATGGTAGAACAATCAAATAAACAATCAAATAAACAAAGAATTGGGTCAAATGAGATCTACCGCTGTAGATATCGCTTGTTATTTGAAAGCGATATCTATTGCGAAAAGACAGTATTGGGTGATAAATGATGCTCCTACTGGTTACGTTACCCCTTTGGCTCAGTTGGTAGAGCGTTAGAATCCCAGGATCTGCAGGTCCTGTAACAGACCTTTCACATTTTGCATTACATTTCATATATGAATGGTATGCTAATTGTCAACATTAGATGATGTTTAGTAATTTACATTTGTATTCTGCATTATGAAACTGTACAAATACGTTGGAGAAACAATGTACCATTATTATTTATTCATGAACTCTTTATTAATGTCATCAATTTTACATCATTGCCATTCTGTTTCTTCAAGGACTGTAAATGAGAATGAGAATATGCAATTTCAATTATCACTCCTTATGCAGATTCTTTGTGAAATGATAATGATGTAATATTGATTATTTGTTACTTCATATTCATAGAACATGTGTCAATGGATATATCATGACTTTCATACATCATAAAAACTGCACATAAAAATAATCACCATGTTCAATATTAGGCCAATACAATTTAATCACATTGTTATTTGTTTAGTGTTTGATGGCAACATTTATTATTTTTATTATGTTTGATTATTAGTCAAATTCTCACAATTTTGTAATGACTTTTTGTCACATTTTGCCTTTAAAAAACCCCAACAGATCCATTAACCCTCTCCCTGCTGGATTAGGTACATGCACAGCTCTTTTGGACATCTCTGGTTGCCTTCAGCATGGAGGGGGTTAATGAAGGAATTAAATTGTTCTGGCCTTACATGTGTTTGAAATGCAGTTTTTAATATGATCACTATTATTACAGATTTTTTTATGAAACAATGGAAAAGTACATGTAATATTATACTGTGTATTTTCTACAAAGCAGCATTTATAAAAAATTAGAATTTTTATATTAAAGTAATAAAATTTAGTATGTCTTCTTTCTTTTCTTTTAACTGTTTAAAGAGGCAAGATCATACTTGCAAGTATTTTATATATATATATATATCGACTATGCAAAGAAGGTCTTCTTTCCCCAACAGTGCTCTGTTCTAAATATAGACTTTGCACTGATGTCTGAGAAGAGTATGATAATTTGGGTTTTGGTGTGATTCCCTTATAATATGGTCCCAGGGATGTACTCTGGGAGAACAGAGATATCTAGTACATAAGATTACTTAATGTTTTATAGTTTGTTGATTGTAGTGTGCAATTATAGCTTAGACACAAACTGCAATTTGGTAATTAATATTGGCAACTAAATATATTTACTATGACATGTTATGTCATATGAGCAATACCTGTAGACTAGAAGTCT
>JAUTBT010084956.1:0-11950 GCA_032361225.1 Lepetodrilus schrolli | reverse complement strand
AATAATTTTTCTTCAAATTGCTTCGGTATATGGTGGTTTTGTAACAATCTCCACCCCCCCCCCCCCCCATAATACTTGAAACAACCATTATCACTGTGGCATGTATCAAACGAAAAAAGGATGTTGTCGTCCGGGATTTGTGTTTGTATGTTTCACACCTAGTGTCGGCGTCCCGGGCCTACACCCAATCAACCTTGACCTATGTTGTTTTAAAATGTGAAACAAATGGCATGTGTACCGTGGTATCTTCCTGCAAGGCCGATCTGTCTGTATTGATTGATGTTGTTTTGTTGGGTTGTTTTGCTGATTACTTCTGTGATCCGATTTTAGTGATAATCCAGTGATATGATTTTAGGTGAGATGACTTCACAAAAAAGAAAGTAATGTTATTTTAGAACAAAACGTAAGAAAATAATATTATTTTAGAAGCTTACCCAATGATTTTAGGTTAGATGATTTTACAAAATGTAAGATAATAGTGTTATTTTTGAATAAAATAAGTTCATATTATCATTGTGGATTAGACTATCCATTGTCTCAGAGGGTTAAAGTAAATCAATAATATATTGATTGGTATTATATTTATATGAAAGGAGCCCATGAAATTCTTTACCTGTTCTCCCATAATCTTGCTTAACTGCTCTAGGGAGATATTGTGAACATGAGTGTTTGTGAGAACAGGGTGTGATACAGACTAATTGTGGACTTTATACCAGCATATTTATACTGGTTACTTCTACATTGTGATCATGACTGATGTGCTGTCTGTACTGTGGCAGTGCCATTATCATCCTTGGTCTGTCAGTATCAGCCGGTGCTCGCAGGTTTACTGCAACATTCAGCTCTAAGGTTGTTGCGGGTTTCCTTCTGCCATAAACTAACAAGCCCATATATGTTAAAGAATCTTGAAAGCATCTCTAAGCCCCAATTAAAAATGACAAACGGTAAATGAGAAATGTGTAGACATGAGAATGTGAATGGAGATGTGTAGATTGCTGGAGGTTGTACACAGTCTCAGTGCCGACCTTGGCAGGCAGGATGAGCTGATGCTGGAAGTCTGCCATTGGAGGTCTGCTGTATTGAATCAAGTACTATGCTGTGATTAATGCTGAATAACCAGTGGTAGCACACACTCTCATAAACTGGAACACTCGTACTGTTTTCATTAGAATACCATCAAGCTTGGTGATATTACCATGGCAGTGTAGTAGGAGTACTCTTAGTTAATGCATGAAGCCAAGCACTCCAGACCAACATATTGTTAACTAAGTCAGCGACAATGATCCCGGAATCTCTGTATCTTCATCAACTATGCTGTGCTGTTTGTGACTCCTATTAGTACTAAGGAAACATGACTAGAAGTATGGTTCATTCAAGGGTCTCCACATTACCATAGCTGTAGAGTGCTTCTTCTTGGGGTTCTAAGGACTCTCTGCCATGGGAACATTATTCAGTTGATTATGATGCTTGGCAGTGTTTAGTAGTAACTGTTTTCCAGAACACAGATAGATATGCTGAAGTCATTATGCAGGAGACAATTTCAATATCCTCCCGAAGGATGGGTTACATACCTGTAGCTAGTTTGTCACGGCAAATTTCATGGCCATGAACTGTTGTGAAAGAAATAAAACAGTGCAGACAGGTGGATAATACCACTGCATACCCAATGTATTCCTGACAGTTCTGGGGGCCGTTCCACAGAACAATTGTGGTGCTAGGAGAGTCGTAACTCCTGCACGTTGGCATGGACTTGGTAAGGAGTTACGACTCTCGTAGCACTACAATTGTTCTGTGGAACAGGGACCTGAAAGCCATTTCAGTGAACTCCTCCCCAGCTCTAGAGGGAGTTTCTTGTTGCCTGTAGCAGGAAGGATGTTCATAGTTTACTATGCAATATATCATAGGACCAGGAATAATACCACCATGTTAATAGTTTACTATGCAATATAGCATAGGACCAGGAATGTTATACATGCTTGTCACATGGCTCACTTATTTAGAGGATGTTAAGTTCCACAATGCATTAGTTGAAAACTGTAGGGTTTCACAATGCATTAGTTGAAAAGTACTCATTGTGATGTTCACGGATTGCATTGCCAGAAAATGTAGGATATCGTTAACGTCTTATTTTCTCTTCATAGTTTTCAGGATGTACAGCATTATATAACGTACTAATCTATTGCTTCTTGGTTCACTGGTGAACAAGTAGTTTTTTTTGGTCATCTTGGTTGTTTATACTGACATACAGCTAATAAATGACACGTTTTCATGGTATGCTAGCAAGACAGTTTACAGTTTTCTTTTCAATATAAACATCTTTCTTTGAATGGAATAACGTTGCTATGGTGGCACAATGGTAGGTTGTTGCTGAGAGCCAATATGGTTCTGAGATTGAATCAGCCCCAGGATTCTTTCATTAAATGTCCGCTGGCTTCCTTTCAGGTGTGGCCGTGATATTACGTGATGTTTAAACTCGGTTACAAACTTTGGTTTTGAAGATTTACTGCAACACAGAAAAAAACGAAAGCATTTATGTTCTAATTATTTATTAAATTATTTATGGGTATTTGGTAATCAAACTATTGAATGTCTTTTTTTGGACATTTTATGTAGTTGCTAGTCTGGTAGGCAAGAATGACATTTTATTTAATGTTTGTCATTAATGTTTCCAAATACATTTATGTGTATAAAATGAAATGACTTAAGTATAATGGATAATACTTTGTTATATTAGTATATGTACAACATAGCATAGGTGTGGTATAAATGTGCATTATTGTTATTATTATTGTCAACATTATTATTATTATCATTATTGTTATTGTTATTATTGTTAAATGAGCCTAAAAAAAGATATATTCCAAGGATAGTTTACACATTGTTTCCTAATTACCAATGAGAACTGTCTGTTAGTTCCAGCCTTGCTGTATGTAATGTTTTCTGGTTGCAGGTGGGAGGAGCGCCGCTCAGCTAATGGCCGTGTACACTACGTGAATCACGTCACCAGGACAACACAGTGGGACAAACCCACCAGGTAGGAACCCAGTCCTAGTTAGTTCTAGTATACTGTGACTGTCTTACTATCGGCCTGAACAAAGGGTGTTCAGTATTTGGTGGAAAGACTTCAATCTATCTCTTTATATTATTTAGAATAATTTAAAATGCATGTTACATAATAATTTTAGCTTCCATAAAACCTGCAAATTTAATCACATTGTGGACTGCTAAAAATATTAGTTTTCAAAAGAAAAAGAAAAAAAGATTGATAGGACAAACAAGCTATGTCAATGTTTTTTTGGACATGTGAAACTCCATAATCACTCACTCATGTGCGAAAACATAGATTCTTGCAAATATTGCTCTATATGTTACATATTAGCAATAATAAGTGACAGAGGTAAAGTCACACTATTTGTCCCATCCTCCCTTTTAAGTTGTTATGCTAGAACAGTGTATATGGTGCAGCTATACTAAGATTTATGTTTATAGGTTTTGTAAATATTTAATTTCCTGTGAGATGAGTATGTGTAAGGTCTCTGCTAATGTAGCTCACCTGGGGGTGGGATGTAGCACTGTGGTAGAAAGTTGGACTTCAGAGACAAAGGTTCAATACCTTTCTGATGCAATATTGATAGGATGCGCAGACTGTAGCATGGCAATGCAGATATCATCCTTGGTCTGTCAGTACCAGCCGGTGCTCGCAGGTTTACTGCAACTTTAAATGCTATGGATGTTGCGGGTTTCGTCCTGCCATAAACTGACAAGCTATGATATAAGTGGACTAATCTTGAAAGTGGCTCCAATCCCTATTCAAAAAAAATAAAAATAAAAATGTAGTTCACCTAGCAACACAATAACAACTGGGAGAAGGTTGGTGAACGAGGTGTTTGAAATGAGAAGGTTGTGTAACCTTTACCTATTTTCTCTAGGGGTAAAGGTCAGACGTTGCTCTTTATGAGCTCTAGAGATAGTGCCCTTTCCTTGAAGGCCACTCCTCTTGTGAATGGTCGCCATATAGTAAATAAACTACTTAAAGTAATACTGAGCTCAAGAAAGAGGCTGTTTAATGCACTTGTATTGTCAAGTAATGATTGTTTTGATCTTGAAGAAAAATATGAAAAATATTTATTTATGAAATATAACTAGTGCTATATGTTTGAAAATGTAACTGAAATAGGTACTAAAGTCAATGCCAACAAGGATGTCAATATTAAGGATGTCAATATCCACATTAATGTGAATAATAACATCAAAATCCACATTAATGTTAACAAGGAAGCCAATGTCCATGTTGATATCCAAAAGGATGGCAATGTTACTGTAAACTAGAATATCAACACCTACATAAATGTCAATATCCACTTGAATGTCAATATGTTGATGTTGATATCCATGTTAATGTCTAAAAGGATGTTAATATCAATGCTAATGTCAACATGGCTGTCAATATCCACATTAATGTCAAACATGGCTGTCAATATCCACATTATTGTCAGTCAATATCCACATTAATGTCAACACGGCTGTCAATATCCACATTAATGTCAAACATAGCAGTCAATATCCACATTAATGTCAACACGGCTGTCAATATCCACATTAATGTCAAACATGGCTGTCAATATCCACATTAATGTCAAACATAGCAGTCAATGTCCACATTAATGTCAACACGGCTGTCAATATCCACATTAATGTCAAACACGGCTGTCAATATCCACATTAATGTCAAACATGGCTGTCAATATCCACATTAATGTCAAACATGGCTGTCAATATCCACATTAATGTCTAACACCGCTGTCAATATCCACATTAATGTCAAATATGGCTCTCAATATCCACATTAATGTCAAACACGGCTGTCAATATCCACATTAATGTCAAACACGGCTGTCAATATCCACTGTTCATCTTCAGGCCTGCCTTGGAGAGTCGCCGACCTGTGAGTGTTGTGAATCCCGTGGTCAGCAGTCCTGGCTCCTCGTCGTCTTCGTCTTCGCCCAGCATCACGCCGGATGACAGCAACAACAACAGCAGCAGCAACAACAATCCCAGCGTGCAGTTTAACCGAGCTGGACGGCGGTCTACGCGGCGGCGGCAGTACCTCAGTCGAGCCGAGCTCCATAACGCCGTCGCTCTGCCAGAAGGATACGGTGAGAACATCGCTACCCATTTATACAGGGGTGTGTGGGGGGAGGGGTGTGTGGGGGGGAGGGGTGTGGTAGACCAATGTTTGTGGAATGTTCCTGACATTATCATAATAGCATGTGCTGTTAGCATTGCATCAGTCTGATCCTTGGTTCATCAGTGCTTGCAGGTGTACTGCAACATTCTGCACTCCGGGTGCTACAGGTTTCCTCCTACTGCAAGTTACCAAGCAATGATATGAGCGACATAATTTGGAAAGCAGCTCTGTCTTTAAAAAAAAAATTTTTTAAATTCTCTACTTTATATGAAAATTTAGTCTATTTCTAGATAGTAGTTAAAGTTAGTGGAAAGATTTTTTAAAAACAAGAAGGCGCTTTTGACAGACACTACTTGAAACAGTTCTAAGTCATGTCTTGTGTTTGTAGGAAGAACTCTGATGATGATGATAATAGATCAGCCATCTGTAGTAATATATACTATACCTGTGTATTGTGTTTCAGAACAACGGACCACACAGCAAGGCCAAGTGTACTTCCTCCACACCAGGACTGGCGTCAGCACATGGCACGACCCGCGGGTACCCAGGTCAGTTGTCACCATTGGTCGCCAATTGGCCAATCAGCCAATCGGCATGGGTTATTAATATAGTTGCCATGGCTAGTGGGAAGGTGAAATTTCAGCCAATTAGCATGGGTTTAGAATCTATTCATGGGACTTTAGGTTATGATCGGTGATCATATTGAAATGAAATGGGTTTATTCAGCAGTATATCACACTGTAGTGCTATTGTTGTACAAGGTTACTAATGTAATGAATTTAGGAATTTATGTTTATGTTTCAATATTGTATATAAATAGTCTACATGGATTTGTCTTAGAATAACAATTCTGGACAGTGGAATTATTGGGTCAAGTTGATGAGGGTTACAGTTTGTCAAGGTATCTCTGAAATACATTTGTTTATTATCAGACGAAGTAGGATGAGATGGATTTGTGAATCTTCACCTAGCATCTTCAATGGCAGCTTGATACGTTGCAATGAGTGCAAATTAATCCATTGACCGCAACAATAATGCAGTGCTGAACTAGCTTTCAAACATGGATTTGGCGCAATATAAATATGCATATTATTATTATTATTACTATTAAGTGAGCGAGTAAGTGAGTGAGTGTATTTGCAATATCACTGCAAGAATTGTTCACCCATGCAAGGCGATTCTCAACATTTCAAGTCATTTGTACAATTGTTACCAAGATAAAATCACATTAACATTATCGAATATGTACGAAACGTATTTACATTCCTCCAGTACCCTGCTTTCACGGCCCACACTTCCAGCGCACGTGCTGTGATTGCTATTTACACGACCCTGTCCCTGAAGGTACTCCGCCAGGGCTGAAGGTGTAACTCAGACACCCACCTTCATGTGTGTCTGACCTCCGACCCCCAGTCCTCCACAGCACGTGTACAAACACCTACGTCAGCTGTTTCCAGTCTCCCACACATTGTAGCTATTGTCGCAGGGGAGACAACTGTTCTGTGATGATGTTGTCTAGGGATTAACAATGACGAACATCGTCCTAGGCGATAAGTACACACCTGGGTCCAGTTCCACAGAACCATTGTAGCACTACAAGAGTTGTACTTTTATGTTAAATATCAGAGTTAGGACTCTCGTAGCGCTACCATCATTCTGCAGGGCTCAATTTAGCAATTAATTTGGGAGCCATGGCGACATAATTTTCCATTTGGCAACCAGTATTTTACTTATTTTGAGTGTTTTTGGATCTGCAGGAGCCAAATAGCTCCTTGGAAAATGTTGTAACTTTGAAACAGGAGAACAGGGGCCTTAATGATGTAAATATGTTCCAAGTTTGACATTATTCTTAGTGCTCATGCTAAAATAACGCATTTATTTATTTTATTTGCTCTGACACACCCTGTCATACTCGCTCAATCTAGCATTAAAATTTCTTTCAGTTTTAATCTTTGCAATCTGCAAGAATCTGAAGCTAATTGTCATGTATGTGTGAAAGATTCCTGCTGCAATGTTTAAGCATGAAATTTCGCTCACTCATTGGCTGGTGGGAAATAAAGACAAGATTCTCCGTAATTTTTCCAAGGGAGAGACTTGGTACCCTGTTAAGACCTTGTTGGTAGCTGTACTGTGATGTAACCCTATCCTTGTAAGCTGCATGTAGAGCAGATGTGAGTCACTGGAGCACTAACACATCTGCCAGATGTCTTCACCAGATGTGCAGTCAGCACTACCAGTTGCCATGCTATAAATAGACCCATCCTCTTTTTTTGTGTTGTGACTGCCTGCCATGTTAAACTTTCTGAAACTGGTTTTCAATACTTAAGGTATTTAGTGTAGGGTTGCCTATGTATGTATTAATACTATGTATATATTAATACTTGTGAGTTAATATATATATCTTTGTTGCACTTGATAATAACAGCTTATTTACTTTGTTTAATTTGACATATGGATATTTTTAGTATTTTATGTAGGAATAGCCCTCAATTCATTATAAAACACGTCTTTCTTAATGATTCCGTATAAATAAGCCTTTGTAGTGTGGAATAATTCTTCATAAACTATTTGACAATTATGCAGAAATCTATGGTGCATTTCTAAAATGGGGACTGATAGTTATGGTAAAACTTGCATGTTTTCTTGAGTACATCATTTGAGTGAATTGTTTGAATATTGCAGTCCCATACATCAAAATGACAGACTTGTGTACACTTGTAGGGGTCTGTCGTAGATATATATCTAATGACATAAATAATATTTTCTATCCAAAATAAAGCCATCATGTCGTACCAAAAGACATTAAAAGATGGTACTTGTTGTTCCCCTGCTTGTTGCTCAGCATTAACCGGGTAAAGCAAGGACTGCTCGGATCAGAATCAGTATTCTGTGTCTGAGTGGGGTATCCATGTTCTATATGTGGCATTATATTCCAAGTGAGCTAGCACTATAAAAACTGATGGAAATCCAGACTAGTACAAGCAGTACATATGCATGAAAGCCATGTGAACGAAAAAAATCTTATAAGTGGCAAATAATAAAATAATAAAAATAGTAAACTTTACTAATAAATAATAATAAAATAGTAAACTCCATTTATGCTTATATTATTACCCCAGTCAATGGATTAATGTAATCACCTCAACAATTATATGGAACATGTATTAATAAACATCTATTCAGATATGGACACAATCATCTGAACATTTCAAACAAATAGAGTACTTTCTCATCCAAAATAAGTCATCAGTGACAATTTCAGGTGTTGATGGCACTCATTTATCATTGATTCTGCTGCAGAGATATCTCCAATCTGAACCTGAGGGAGGAAGACCTGGGCCCAATGCCCACTGGCTGGGAGTTACGTCAGACAGGCAATGGACGGGTGTACTTTGTGGATCACATTAACCGGACAACCCAGTTTACAGACCCTCGTCTCTCGGCCAATATTCAGATGATCCAGGACAAATTGTAAGTCAACTGTCACATGGTCATCAAATGTGCTCATTGTCACATAGTAGTCAAACATGCTCACTGTCACATAGTAGTCAAACATGCTACTCAGTCATGTGGAACTGTGACACTGAGGAATTTATGGGAATGTCATCTGTAGAAATCATCAAAGTAACCTCAAATAGGCCTCAAGACTTTTCGAAAGCCCGAATAACAAATATCTTCTGATTAAATATATTAAATTTGAAACATCAACTTTGCAGAGACTTTGCTTCAAGAGTTGTATTGAGCTATCTGATATCACCAGTACTTTGTTCATAGGAATAAATTTGATAGACATTGCTACAACAGTAGTATTGCACATTCTGGTATTACTTTGTTTGCAGGAAGAATACTGACAAAGAGAGTGATATTCCGCTGCCCAAATACAAACGTGATCTGGTCCAGAAAATGAAGATTCTCAAACAGGAATTCAGTGCGCTGCAGCCTCAAGCTGGCCACTGTAGAATGGAAGTGTCAAGGGAAGAAATATTTGAGGTAAGCAGTAGTTGAAATAACCTTGTTATCTTGATGATAATAATAGTGAAAGCCTGTGGAGTGCCAATCTTAACAACTGGGTATATAATTTTTTAATATCCTATTGCTATTTCCAATCTAAAAGTTAATGTTAACCTGTGCTAAATAACCTCTTAGATGACTTGGGGCATGTGGTAGCGTATTGGTCTGTCAATACCAGCTGGTGCTCGTAGGTTTACTGCAACATTCAGCACTACAGATGTTGCAGGTTTCCTCCTGCCCCAAAACTGACAAGCCATGATATAAGTGAAAGAATCTTGAAAGCGGCTCTAAACCCCAAATCCAAAGAAAAATCTGAGTAAAATCTTAGACGACTGAGTTACATATTTTGAGAAAGCTGTTATTTGTATCTATTCAGATACCTTGACTGATGTGAACTCTAGATGGTTGAAAAAGCTGATATTTGTATCTATTCAGATACCTTGACTCTAGATGGTTGAGGATGCTGTTAACTGGCAGGATTTCATTATAATGTAACGAGCATAATTATGTTTGGTCCAGGAAGTTGAGTGACTTGACAATACTGTCCTCTTTGCTGGCCTGTTTACTGACGTTGATTGCCTTTAAAGAGTCTGTGTCCAGAGCATGGAATGACATGTTTGACGTTGCCTTCCAGGACTCGTATCGTCAGGTGATGAAGATGCGATCCAAGGACTTGCGGAAACGTTTGATGGTGAAGTTCCGTGGTGAGGAGGGCCTGGACTATGGTGGAGTAGCCAGGTAAACATCCACTCAACTCTCTGTACACAACTCTGTATGTGACTAGTGTGTACATCGCTATGTTGACAGGAGAAGGTTGACATGAATATATTGCCGAATATAAAGAGAATCTCACCGGAGTGTGTTTCGTTATCGTCGTTATCTTACGAGTTGATGAAAGTAACGTAAATATGAGGCTCGTCCGAGTATTCAGGTTACTTTTATCAACGAGTTGGGATAACAATGATATCGAAACACATGAGGGTGAGATTCTATTTATCACCCAATAATGTAACTAAAGCAATATGCTAAAGGTATCCCAAGGGCTAGTAGAATTTCTTTTTTTTTTTGTAAACATTTGTTATTTGGATCACTATTCAGGCTAGTAAGTTTTATAGGTAAGCTTCTAAACATCTCCTAGGAGATATCAGTTATAACTACTATACATATTTCCTCTCTGAGCTTGTATTGGGTGATAAAGAGCAAAACCAAACATATTTACAAAGTCAAATTTCTGTTGACATTTATATTATGACAGGGAGTGGTTCTACCTTCTATCTCATGAGATGCTGAATCCATACTATGGCCTGTTCCAATACTCACGGGATGACATCTACACACTGCAGATCAACCCTGACTCTGGAGTCAACCCAGTAAGTACCACCATATTCTCTATGTTCTTATTGCTGCCATTTTGCTATCTTGTATACATCTGTGATGTCCACTGGTCATAGTGAAGTGACTGTAAAACCCAACAGGATTGAGTGAAAGATTCCTGCTGTGACATAAAACCCAACAGGATTGAGTGAAAGATTCCTGCTGTGACATAAAACAAAAACTCACTCACAACATGATTGAATCACTATGCATTTGAATTTCAGGAACACTTATTGTACTTGTGTGAATTTCAGAAACACTTATGGTACTATATGGTGTGTTTCATGAACACATGATACTTGTGTGTGTTTCAGGAACACTTATTGTACTTTTTGGTTTTTCAAGAACACTTATTGTACTTGTGTGTTTCAGGAGCACTTGTCATACTTCCACTTCGTGGGGCGCGTGATCGGGATGGCAATCTTCCATGGCCACTACCTGGACGGTGGATTCACCATGCCTTTCTACAAGCAGCTGCTGGGGAAACCCGTCATCCTGGGCGACCTGGAGAGTGTGGACCCTGAGCTTCACAGGAGTCTAGTCTGGATGCTGTGAGTGTCACCAGAGAGCCTGTGTCTCAGTCACGACAGTCCTCAGTTTATTGTGGACAGTTCCTCATACGGACATATATTGCCCAGTTATTTAACAGCAGTTTGAGGGCGGGTGGTAGCGCAATGGTAGAACATTGGACTTTGGAGCTAAAGGTTCCTGGTTCAAATCCCGCTCCGGGATCATTGTTCGCGAAAGTTAACTTTCTGACGCGATATTGATAGGATGCACTGTCTGTACCATGGCAATGCAGTTATTCGTCGTTGGTCTGTCAATACCAGCCGGTGCTCGCAGGTTTACTGCAACATTCAGTGATATGGATGTTGCGGGTTTCCTCCTGCCCTAAACTGACAAGCGGTGATATGAGTGAAAGAATCTTGACAGCAGCTCTAAACCCCAATTTAAAAAACCCCACAAAAAACACCCACCAGTTTGGCTATGAGTTCAACAGAAGAGCTCTCCCATTTCATGTCTTATTTACTTTCAAATCAGGTATTCTGTGTTCATGTTTTGAACATTGTTTTGGATTCCTCAGACAATCTGTGATGAACACAGTGATTCAACTGTTGATGTTCACAAATCAGTTCTCTGTATGTCCTCTACCCAAATGCATGGTGAGGACTTGTCCAATAATATCTTAGCATTTTACATTTCTGAAATAACCTATGCCATTATGAGTTTCCTGGGGCGGGTGGTAGCGCAGTGGTAGAACAGTTTGACTTCGGAGCCAAAGGTTCCAGGTTCAAATCCCGCCCGGCATCAATGTTCGCGAAAGTTACCTTTCTGACACGATATTGATAGGATGCAATGTCTGTAGAGTGGCAATGC
>JAUTBT010084955.1:0-11950 GCA_032361225.1 Lepetodrilus schrolli | reverse complement strand
TGCGGGTTTCCTCCTGCCCTAAACTGACAAGTCGTGATATAAGTGAAAGAATCTTGAAAGCGACTTAACACCCCAATCAAAAAAAAAAATCAAAAAAAGAGATTACAATCGACAGGGCTGGTCAATAGAGACATTTTTCAGTATTTCTTCACTCCACGATAGGTATGCAATGTCCTGTCAAGCACTGATATTGTCGAAGTCTTTCATTCTTCTCCTTTCCACAGGTGATGACTATTATCCCAGCAATCCTGACGTGTATGGAGAATACGATTGCCTGACAACAGAAATGACTCTCGAAGAACTAAACCAGAAATATCCACGCAAACATCGGACGCATTTCACCCTCAGTGATAAAGGTATCCGGAAGCCACATATTCTATGCAACATCGTAACAATGGACTCCCATCTAGCCCCATGTCTAGACTTCGACACATTAGAATCAAAACTTTGACGACGTGTGAACATATGACAATGGGTGAAGATTGCCAAGAAATTTATCAAACATTGTTGACGGTTTGTGATTATTATTCCAGGATTCAAAGATTTGTTATGATAGACACACAACAACGATTTAAAATCTCAAAACATAAATTATTAATATTGTTGTGTCCATCGATGTTGAAACATGGGGTCCCATTAAAAGTACACATTGATAAATCCCTTAGCATACATTCTCTTTGAAAATCAGGGGATTTCTAATGCTAAAGCCTTCTCCCGGCTGGGTTAGACACAGATACTGCTCTTTGTGTCTCTGTTACATACAATTACATTATTTACAAATTCATTGGGAAACTGATTTCATTGGTTGGTTGTTTGCACAAGTTTCCCCCCTAGATGTGTAGCCCTGGGGTACGAGGATGACCAGAATTGAGGTAATGAGGAATTGTGTTTTGTTCTCTGTTTAAACAAATCTTTTACATATGTAAATAATTAAATACTAAATAGACTCATTACCGCCAGACTACCTGTCTCCATATACCTGTAAACAGTATTAAACACCTGTACATGAACAGTGTGGATATCAATAAACCTATTATTAAAACAGTATTGCTTTTAAATTGATGTTAATATTTATGTGTGAATAATCCACATTCAGACAAATCGATTATTTAGCTGGGTCCCAGGCTAAGACTAGTTTTATAGTTCTATAATCTGGCAATGAAAAATCAATGATAATGACTAAAAAACAATCTTGGCATTATGACAATGTATAGTATTGATTGTGTAGTAGTGCTTGTGTTTATGGTCTCTGGTATAATTACAACAAACGGCTACGGGTTGTGTGATGGGTGATGGACTTTATGATATATTTCTTATGTTTATATAGGCCAGGTATGTGATACCTGCAGCCCGCATAATTTGACTGTGGCTGTATAACTGGCTGATTAAGTATCTTTATACCGCGAAACCTTTACTCAAAGAACTGCAAATTGTAAGAACTCTATAGACTTTTGTAACTATCAAAATGATGTTGTTCTTTCCAACTATGCTGAGATACTGACTAAACTAACTCAAGTAATACCTGATGTATGTAGATCTTAAAGTAATTATATAATTATCAAGCTGTAATACAAAGAATTGAATGAGGGCTGTGACTAAAAGCTTGGCCTAATGATGAGCTGCAAGCTAGTAGACCTTGAAGATACTATTAGAGACACATGTATTTGACACATCGAAATTGTGTTGGACCTTAATGATATAATATAATACAAACCCCAAAGTACTATTATACATGACAAATCATGTACCTGCTAAAAGTAAAACCATATATACACCTGTATACAGACAAATCTGACACTACCACATACTTCCATTTCTAAACAAATGACATCCGCGTCATTTACCTGGATTATCAAGAAGGGTCAGTATCATCTGAGACATGGCCCCACCAAGATGTTCAAAGACGCAAAGATCGGCAAGTTTCTCGATGAGTCTGGACTTTTCCCTCAAGTCTTGGTGGGTCGTCTGACTCATGACATAGTCTCCTGATCGTTGCCATTGTGGAGTTTGCCTCTGTCTGGTTGATGTCATTGGTGGTGGATTGGTCGGGGTCGGAAGTCAGGCTGCAGATATGGAGTAGCTCCTCTGCAAGAGTCATGTGTGTTTTCCTCGGAGACTGCCAGCATCAGCTTCTGTACTTCAGACATCATCTTCATCTTCTTGTATTTTGGCTGTCACCACCAGAAGCTGTGGTCTCTACCTCTACAGTCGTAGTCATCACTCTCAGACTCAGGTAGAGTCTCCTTCCATAGATGCTGCGTGGGTAACATTGTGGAGTCATCAGCCAATGTCGGAAGTTCCACTATTATAACTTCTGTTGTAATTGACTCTGCTTCCTCTCGATCCGGTGAGTGAGTGAGTGAATTATTGTTTTATGTCACAGCGAGAATCTTTCACCTTTACGTGATGAGGAATGATTAACCCTCTAGAGCCCAAGGAAATTCCCTGTGGTTCTAAGACACATACTCACAACTGCTTCAAAATGACGCGACAACTGCTTGCTGATCTGGTGATACCCGTCTTGTTCTGGTTCTTCGTGGTCTTGGGATCGGTTTTTCTACTGGTTCGTTAGTTAGTTGTTTTTCTGGTCGCCTTCCAACTTCGTTGATTTCTGCAGTCTACTGGTTCTGGGGCATCTGTCTTAAGTAGAGATCCTATGGGTAGAAGATGGTTTCTGTGCATGGTCCGCTTTCTGCCTTTTCCTTCTGTACTACAAACACTGCTATACCCAGGTTTGGCTGAGAAAGGACTATGTAGGGTTCTTCTTCCCATGTGTCTGAGAGCTTGTGCTTCCCCTCATGTGCTAGGATCTTTACTAAGATTCGCTCACCCAGCTGGATTACTGCACCTCTGACCTTCAGATCATATCCTGATTTCTGGTGACCTTGTGCTGTCTTGGGAGGCTTATGGGGCAATCTTGTAGGACTGTTCCAGTCGTTTCTTCATGGCTCCAGCATACGATGTTTGTCCCTGTTGGTCTCTATCTCAAATGCAAGATCAATCAGTAGGCGAGGTTCTCTCCCGAACATAAGGTAGTGTGGGGAGTAGCCCGTCGATTCGTGTCTAGTGCATTATAGGCGTGCACTAAGGGTCTGACATAAGCATGGGTGCATCTGACTGAAAAGAAAAAAACTGAATGTGGGGTCCAGGGGCAACACCCTGGTCGGGGGTCGCCCTGATGCTGACGATAATTCATAAATTAAAAGACAATGGATGCAATTAGATAATCGATTTTTTTTGAGAATTCTTTTCAAAAACGGAATTTCCGTTTTGCGCAATATTAAAAAACGGATTCAGTCAAAAAACGGAAGAAGATGCACCCATGCATATGTCTTCCAATCCTGCTTCTGTTGTGGCTGGAGGTACTCGGTACCAAGCATGTCGAGCAATGTGCGGTTCCTCATCGGTTGATATGGCATGGTTCTTGACTTGGATATTCCAAAGGTGGTACACAGTTCCTTCATCAGACGACTTTCAAAGTTTGCTCCTTGCTCACTGTGAATCCACATGGGCATACCATAATCTATGACAAAGTTGTTATAGAAGGCTTCGGCAGTGGTCTTAGCTGTAGTGTTTCGCGTTGGTATGGCCTGGGCAAATCTTGTGAAATGGTCAGGTATTACAAGAGGATGTTGATATCCACCCTTAGAGGTTTCCAATGTCAAGAATTCCATACATCCTAACTCCAAAGGTTGGCTACTGGTGATACTCACGAGGGGAGCACATTCAAACATAAGAAATATATTATAAAGTACATCGTCCATCACACAACCCGTAGCTATTTGTCGTCATTATACCAGAGACCATAAACGCCAGTGCTGCTACAATTATGGCTTGGTTAATTTCTTGTATGCACACATACATATGTTGTGATTCCTACTGCATAATATTAAGTTGTACAGTGCTGTGATGAAATATATATTTTTTGTATTCCTGAATAGACCGATATATATTTAATGATTCTAATATCTTTATTTGCCATATTATACAGAATGTGGTGGCGAGATGCCCAAAATATGGTGCAGCCAATATTTGTATGGCACAGACCAATACCATAAGCTGTACTTGGTGCACATGGAAAAATAAAATGAAATAATGCCCTTTTTTAGTATTATTGTGTTTGTCACATGATGTCAATGTCTGATAATTAACCCTCTTTCTGCTGGGTACAATCCACGGGTTGTGAATGATCCCGAAAAATGCCAATAAGAAGACAACTGATTTTTCTTTTCTTTCTGTTTGTTTTTTAATTGGGGTTTAGAGCCGCTTTCAAGAATATTTCACATATTATCACGGCTTGTCAGTTTAGGGCAGGAGGAAACCTGCAATATACAGGGCTGAATGTTGCAGTAAACCTGCGAGCATCAGCTGATGGACCAAGGCAGATAATGTATGTGGCTATGGTATATCAAATCACATATAGTGTTCCAACCAGACTACCAACCAGTATTTAAATTGTACAAGGATATATCATTACAGCAATCACAGATCTAGAAATAATAAAGTCTGATGCATACTAGTATTTCAGACTCTAGCTGTTAGTTATTATGGTTAAAGTTTTCACTTTAATTAAACATATATATTTTTCAACATTAATATGTCAGCGAGATGAATTTCACAATGATCTGTTTGCAGGGTAGTATTATGGACTGTCATTTTATTTAAGTTTGACATTAAACAAAAATACATAAATAGCTTTTCACGATTCCCTGCATGCATACACCATTGTCTAATATCTCAGACTCTGGACAAGACATAATTTCTTCTTTAGCCTAAACAATTAATAATAGCAGTTGGTTCATTCCTACTCTGCGATCCATAACAGCATTATATCTACCAATGAGATTATCATTGATGTGGGTCTTTGTCTGTGGCAGACGTGGACTGACTTAGTGCTTTACGTAACAGCGGGAATATATTTCAGCCATACGTGCCGAATTACGGAGGGGACTCAACTAATTTGGTTATTTTGATCTTATAGAGTAGCCTACGTGAGGGCATCTCCCCCAGGGAAGGGTGTAACTCTGGGCTACTGTGACTCCGTATACTGACGATTACATAGGAGTTAGATCACGTGGCCTGGGGAAGATGATGTGAGGGATAATTCCTCTGGCTCAGATGGTTTACACATGTTACACTGAAGAGTAGACTAATCATCCTACATTAGAATTAGGGCAAAATGAAAAGTCGGCCTATCCATCAATCCCTATCTGATAAAATGGTAGGCTATAAATATATTACCAGCTGATAATAACCTGTATCGTATAACCTGTAAGTCTAAAATCACCCGTAAGTGTAAAAGGATTATCCGTAAGTGTACAAGAACTTCAACTTGTGAAAGAACTTAACCTGCTAGTGGATGATGCATGTATTATACATGAAAATACTAAGAATATTCGTATTTTCCGTCAGTCTAATAGTAGACTATAGTTTGGTGAATCGGAAATGTTTACGGAACGGAAAGTTACGAAGGTGAAACATCTGTTTGTAATCTCTTACGAAAGGTCACTCTGATCATCCATGGTAGATTATGTCTATTAATACATTCCAGAATAAACAACAAACAAACAAAAAATAATATTATTTACAATGACGAAAGGTAACTAAAGTACATTCGGCCCTCCTCGGGTTACTTCCGAAGCGTCAGATACTAGTAGTCCCTCTAATTTGCACGGATCTTCCGTCCGGTAGTCCGGCGATGGATTGCTATCAGTGCGTGGGACTATAGTTACGTAATTGTTAGTGGCAAGCGAGAACATTGAAATACATATACAGACATTCGTGAACTATTAGCATAGTTTTTGATTGAAAAAGAACATGTACACAATGTTGGAATAATATGGCACTGAATTACACCCCATTTACACATTTACACCCCCCCCCCAAATAATTCAGCAAATGTGCATCAGAACACTATAGAATCTGGCAGCAAATTACAAAAATAGTGTATGCACCATATATTTACTATGATTTTTTCTGTAAGTGCTAAATAGTGATATATGTCACACCGCCATTGACTGAACGGCACCGTGTGAGTTTCAGAGATTTTATTCCTCTTTACACACAGTAAAGAGAAATACAATCTCTGAAACTCTCAAGCAGAATACAGATACAATTATTTGGGAATTTTGAATTTCAGGTGGGGTATTGTTACAGCATGATGGCATTCCGTTGACATCGGATCAGACGATAACTATGCTCATCTCACAGGATGTCCACAAGTCGTCGTCAACAAATCAACATGTGCAGTGTATGAGTTTCCTTCTCATCTCCGTTCTCGTAGCATTGTGACGCAATCGCATCACTTCCGTTTCACCTATCTGCCTCGAAATCCCTCGCCTGAACCTCTGCGTGCTCATGTGTTGGTAGGAATCATTCGCATATGTCCGGGTGTTTTCGTTACATTCCGTTGATGATGTACAGATATTGAAAATAATTTTAATAAAAGTAGCCTTCATCGTTACAAACCATATCAAGTGCGAAAGTAGTATCGTAAAGTTTAAACGCATATAATCTCAGATCTGGTAGATAGACGACCTATTTAATGGTCAAACGAACTTTTACCTGAACCTGCTTACATTTGATTGTCCTGCCAAGTATTGTATCAACCAGTAACAAATGTATTGCTGACGTCCCGCTAGTTGTCAATATGTTTATATTTGATTAATAATAGAAAATATACTCTAATTAAACTTTTCCGATAGATATGACCATAGATATTATGCTACTGGAATGTCACATAATTGTAAAATTATCTAACTAAACTACTTATATATAATGGTAGAGGGTGCAGTTGCAAATTATTTTGCCGATATTTACAAATGTCAAGAAGGAATATAACTCTAAATTAACCACCGGATACAATGTTTTCCAAATGAGATATTTTCGAGTTCCCAAAAATCGTCTTTGAGCTTCGAAAGCATTTTTAGAGGTACAAAAATTATTATACGTATGCCATGATTCATTGTTTTGCTCCGATTTTGGTCCAAAATGACCACCTATAGCTGTGATTGTATGCATTTAGGTCAGTTCCAAGGTAATTTATAAGAATGAAACCGTTTATGTCTATGTAACATAATATAACATGTTTATTGTTCGTACCATGAGCTGCAGTTCATTTTATCATTAAAAAAACTTGGAATCTTTTCAAAATTTCCTGTTAGTTTTTTAATTAATTTTATTGAAACTCTTAGCTGTCAGTTCATGTACAAACGTAAAATTGTGTCTTGTAACATACCTCAGCTTATATAAATAATATTATGTCATCATAAATTATGTTATTATATTTCTTATATATTAATATATATGTTTATTTAATTACGATATGTTTTGTATCATAGTTTCATGTGTGTATGTGTGTGCGCGTGTGTATGTTTTAGTTCATCTATGGATGGCATATGTGATATATTAATTATGCGAGTAACACTATTTATACATCAACCATTCATGTAATTTATACGTTCATATTTTATACGCTGAATAAGACCTATGTAATGAGCTTGTATTTATTATGTGAACTCCAATATACGGGTATAGCATCAGTTGTACCCATGGCGACACAGCGAATGTCAACGTAAACGGTAAAGTTTATAAGCTGTAGCAATGTTTCTATTACTATTTTATATGTATTTCAACAGTAATCATATGATAATGATAGAATGAACTTTTGAACGTCATAATATTTTTTCTTTTAATTTCTAAAGCAATAAGACAGCTTCAATCTACTTAATTAATATTCATTTGAAATGGCGCGTGTATATATTCTGCAGGAAACATGCTTTCCCGTGTAAACATATTTTATACTTTGAATGTTGTAGGAAGTTAGTCATGAGATTTTCCAAATAATTAATGGTATATACAATTCTTCATCACTTCTATATTCTCCAAGTACCCTGATTACACAAGGACACGTATTCCGTATTGTGTATGAATCGTGACTTAAAAGAAGATGGGTGATGGTTTTATGAGGGTGTACAAGGTCCCGGGGCGTGGCCAGGATTGAAATACTGTATGGTACTAAGGGGGTCCACGGGATTGCTAGTCCTGGATTTGGTTTCTAAAGACAGCATTCTCTGCAGTCACGGGCCTTGTGGCCTAATAGTAGCTACGCACCTGATTTGGCTTATTTCCGTTTGAAGAATTGTGGGTTACAGGTCACTGTGTACAAAAATCGCGATTCTCCTTGGTGATGTTCCTTTGAAGTGTGTCAAGTGTTCGGAGTACTCCGAATAGACAATTTTGTCAATGGAACGTCTCGCACACTGCGTGGTTTGTACTCGCTGGCGAGGTAGTGCAGACCGCACAGGAAAGGTACAGTGACGTCACCACATCAGATGCAACTTTTTGCCGCCAGCTTGCTTGAGCGAGACGTGTGCGAGTCGTTGCTTTCACTCAGTACACCATACTGGAACGTTGCTTTCACTCAGTACACCATCAAAGGAACGTCACCCTTGTTCAAGGCAACATCTAACAGTTTGTAATAGTGCACACACAATGTTTCCACGGTAACCTGTTTATATAATTTGACATCTTCTTGATTTTGGTGAACTGCGAGTAATAGAAGATCGTGGTCACAGGGTATATACATACAACAAGTATCATGGTATTCCATTTTAAAGAAATTAGATGGTTACCTTTAGACAGTGTTTTTATCCAATGCTTAGTGATCCGTTCGGTCCTACATATTACAATTATTGTGCGCAACACAGCATAATCAATTGTCTTTGATTCACTTGGAACGACACCTTTTAGTGCCAAAGTGAAATCACAATACTCCATTATCCACGTATTGACCCTATTGCTCAAAGTACATTGTTTGGGCTTAACATGTGCAAATGTACAGTTTTAGAATTGCTATTGGTGAGTAATTCGATTATTTTATCGTTTGTATGGTTTTTTAATATCTTGCAAATATTGTCTATTTTGATATTGAATATTCGCGTTCGTATAATGTGAATACATCGATGGGTTTGATGAGATGTATTCTTCTTTTGATTAATTACGTATTAATTCCAAGCTTACCTGATACGACTTTTTATTTAAATTTTAACAGAATTTTACATTAAATGCGTTACAATCAGATATTCAATGTCCTCCCTTTGATTTTGAATAATTCATGTTTTATAACTTATATATGTGAATTTGTTAATTTAATCGTCTTATAATGTTAGTATGTCATAATACTATTGGAAATGACAGATGGTTGTAGTAAATGCATATTGATTATTGTACATTGACACTATTTCATATATTGTATCGTACTATTAAGCCCACCGCACACGGAGGGGATTGTGCTGTGCACTCTGCCACGCGTAGTAGAGCAGGCAACACGATCCCCTCCGTTTCCGGACTACTATTTGCGAGAATTCGGTCACTCGTGGCCGTGTGGCAATTATCTATGGTCTGTGTATATATCGTACTGCGTTTAATAGATCAATGTTAGTTTACTAATCAGTCTCATTAAAATCAGATCTGAAACTGATACTCTACAGATTTGCTGGACAGTGACTGATTTTACTCGCCATTTCTACGAGCGAAATATGGCATCTGATTTGAATGATATTGTTTCTAATTTAAATCGGACGAATTATTCATAAATAGTTTTATTTACATAGAGGATTAGTCTAATAGTCAAATAATCCGAGGGACTTCACATTGTTGCACAATCTCATTAAAATCAGATTCGAAACTGGGGATCCTCAAATATTTGGACCCATACAATCCAAAAATGTCTTCCTACCATATTCTTCCATATAGTGAATCTTGGTAATAAATATGTAATAAAATTAATTTCATATCGATTTGTTTTATGTAAATGATTAGACACCAGAAATAATTTATATGTAATTGTAGATACATCATTACAAAATATTTATTGACAGATATGTTTCTAAATTAACTATGCGTGTTAATGACCATTGATACATTACTATACCTCACAATCATTTATATAATGCATCTATTGTGAGGTTTAACTGATCAATTATACAACGTTAATGACGTGTTGTTGGTAATTACGTGAAATATGTATGTTGATCATATAATGTTTATCTTTTGGGTACTAGAGTCCATGATATCTCCACATATGGCTTGATTTATAGTGCACGCTTGTTAGAAAGCTTTAAATGTTTTACCAATTAATTTTAATTCGTGGACGGAACATTCACAACACGCTGATGACAACAGCCTCCAGGCCACGATATTATGAAACATATTGAGTACAGTTTCCTGCTCAAGCTCAAATTCTATATGAGGAATTCTATATGAACAAAACGGAGTTGAGCATGAAATCGTACTCAAAAAAATACTTTCTAATCTCGGTGCCATGTCATTACTCGAAATTTGGGGCATACTACTTTTAAATAAAGTATACTATTCTTGTACTTGATATACTGTGTTTGCAATATGAGGTGTGCCTGATTTAAGATAAATAAAAATAATTGAGTTAATTCTGGCCTTGAGGTTGAAATACTTTTTTAGTACGATTTCATGTTCAACTCAAAGTTTTCTTCACAAATCCCAATAATAAAGAAAATGAGTTTGAGCATGAAAGTGTACGCAAAAGGTTCCGTAACCTCGGATCCCGGTTCTATATTAATATGCTGTAACATACGGAATTTATTTTACTTGTTATCTTATCAATACAGCTCTATAGCACTGCCAACAAAATACTTGTATTGAGCATTGTTATATGGTATGTGGCTGGATCAACAGATGACGTAGCTTTCAGGGTTTTGATCGATTCCGTACTTTTTGACATGTGTGTAATAAAGAAAATACTCTTTTAAAATCTTTGGAAATGTGTTGTTGTGAATTTTGTCCAGAGACGACTCAGAAAGCTAATAGCTACAATTGATTCTAAGTCAATGTGTCCATTGTATTAAACACTAGTCTTGTATCGCTACAATACTTGAGAATATGGTTGGGTAAAACTGTTGTAGCGATAAAAGTGGTTCGTTCAACCCTAAAATTGACTTTCAGTCGGTTATAGCTGTTCTGAGCAACGGGATCCAGGATGGTGCGACGTCATATGATAATCAGAACATGTTCGTGTATAGAGTATATAGTCGACCCCCGTTTATTCGGACGGCTGTGTTCCCGGTAAAATCGTGCGGGTATCTGAATTTCCGGATGTTTTATTTTGGCAAGAGACCCCCATTTCTTGTAAATTAATAGACGAACACAGATAGACGACTTCACTTCATTTATCACACATTATGGTCCATGACGCATACATGTATTGCTCATACAACATAATACTTACTATACATGCTATCATCAGCTGATAATACATCGAGTCAATTCAATGGAAAAAGTCAGTAATTGCCGATTGTGATGGCTACACTGAATTGACTGACTGCTGCATAAGTCCTAATACATATTCCACACTTTTCATGTTTCCGACGAACTTTCTCGGCTGTTACTTCATTATAGCGGTTCAGTACACCTCTAAGTATCTTGTCATGGCCTAGCTAAGAATATGGGACCGTAACTCTTCCGCGACGCTGAAAACGCGGTCGAAAAGAACCGCGGGAAGGACCATTTCTTTACGCGCTGTGGCTAATTAAACATAGGGCTAAGAGAAGAAAAACTGAATGGTCCCTTCAGATGAAACCAGAGGAGCCGCCACCGAGTTGGTGAACCGAATTTGAGCTATCTTTCAGGAATGTTTTGCGTTTTTAAGATCTGTCTTCCGTTAAAAACATAATTATAGGTGGATGGCACCCTTTATTTGTTTGGTTTTAGATGTATTGGTGTTCCTAGATAATATTAACAAAGACAAACGTTCAAATTAACCACAGAATGCAAGCGAAATATGCTTTTGATCACACGTGGGAGGGGGTGGCGGTGGATTCAAGGGCAGACAATTCGTGTACAGGTTTGGTAGTTGGCATGGTGTTATTGTAGTTATTTATATTGTATGTCAATATTACTCTAATTTATTGTTATA
>JAUTBT010084954.1:0-11951 GCA_032361225.1 Lepetodrilus schrolli | reverse complement strand
TCTTGTCGCATTTATGTCCAAAAGCTTGAGGTCGCATTAAATTAGTGACGCATTAATTTCCTGATTTACAGTATATGTCACTGTGGACCCTCGTTGTCAGTATGCAAGTATGGGAATGTAGCTCTGTGCTGAGGCGGGATCCCTTATTTAGGCGCAACCTAAAAACAGGAGGGCAGCACCAGATCCAACAGCTTCATTACAGGGTGTGATAATTCATACAAAAATAGCAATCCTTACTCTTAAAACTTACAATTATATTTACAATTATTATTACAAAAACATGATCAACATGGATAGTCTTTATTGCAGGGTGATAAAAAATAACTGTGATATATAAAGGACATATATTAAAGGTTGTATACAGCCATTGATAATACAGTTGTGAGTACAGATATATACAGTACCCGCCTAAATGTGGATATATATTGTATATATTATAGCAGATTTTGGCACTAAAAGCGTAAACATTGTCATTGCTTAAAATAAAAAGCATCTAAAAGACGAAAATTCCCCCTTATACACATGTACAATGCGTGAATGAGTCATATCTAAAACATCCTATAATGGGCATTGTAGCAGGACATTTTTCAGACGTGTCATTGTACATACTGTTTCGCCTCTGTCACTTATACCTACATACGTATCATAGCACCACAATAACATTGACCTAGGTTCTTCAACATTGGACACGAGCATACGTGAAGACAATGCAAAGGTCGACAACAATTTATTTTCCATATATGAACTCCAGCTCTTAATTGCTATCTTAACTATTTCGACAACACGCATCTATGGATTACTTCATTCACCGTCTTTCATAACAACAATGTATATATAAACAATATTGTTTGCCATTTCTTGCGAGGTCTCGCTGCCATCCATTGCCAAAAGGAGCTGTCATCTGCCCAAACATTAAAACCCACACAGTAGTATCCTAGACGATATTAACAATAGTGTCTGTTTCACTCTTTGTTTATAGATGTCCTGCTCATGAACATGACAAGTGAAACATACAAATAGCTTAGTCATGTGACATGCGGGGGAGGAGGATTGGTCAATATTGGATCATTAGCAGAGTCACGTGACCACCCGGAGACATCGGGTCAGAACGGGGGCAGGTGAGTGACAGAATGGACTTTTTTATTTATTTTTGGGGGTCTTTGTTCGATTTCACTGAGATGCTCTATTCAAATATATATTTAATTGGTCAATGATGATGGATAGTCTTCTTTTTCTTTGTTGTTTGTTAAAACTATTACCAATAAATCGATGATGCGATATTCGCATCCGATATAAATTTCTTCTATGTTACCCATAATTTTACAAAACTCCGAAATCAAAATAGTTCCTAGTAATAAATATGCTAACTTTTTCTTGAAATGCATGATTCCTGTTAAAATTATTATCAATACACCCATAATGTTACAAAAACCCTAAATCAAAATTTGTCTTTTGTAACAAAACTGGTGATTTCTTTTTTAAATGTATAGTGCGTAATATACTTTATATTAAATTTGATATTATCTTATTGCACCGTATTGCACGATAACCTGAGAACAATATTAGCCACGAATATCAATTTGATAAGTATGTATCATAAAAGCAGGTTGAATAATATCAATTTATTAAACTTCTGCTTACCAGTGTTCTGAAGATCCCAAGTAATGACATATACTCCAGCGATAATATACACATGAATATTACACATTAATTTCTTGTATTTGTGAACAAAATTTGTTTAAATGTTGTCTTAATATTAATATTAAAGTATCTGATTTAAAATTGTTAATAATGATTTTAAAGTAGCCGCTACACGCGTCATTCCAGTAGTGATATAATAAATGAAGCAACGTTTTCTAGACAGTTAGAAAGACCAAAGGTTGATGACTTCCATTCCAAAAATTACCTGGGACATCAGGGAACCTACTTTGCGTATTTTCCAAGCACATACATTGAAATTAAGTTTACCGACCAAATTAGGAGTAGCCGTGAACAAGAAAAAAGGGCCAATTTTAGGAGCAATTCAAGTATTTGTCAAGATAGTTGATGAATCAACGTCGGTATGTATTTAACTTCTGGCATATATATCATGCTACCAAGAAGGTGGCGATTTCTGTTTGATCAATTTGCAATGTTGGCGATATATACATATATAGTAACGCTGTCTTGTTACAGAATTGACTTACTTCATTCCAGTCAATATTGCAATAGCTGTCTGAACAAACGCTTTTACGGAAATCTTGATGTATTTAACAGTCAATTGGTCATACGGAAACAACTAAAAAATAACAATGATTGTTCTATATAGAATGCGCCATACAAAATGTATTTGTATCGTAAATCTTTCGAATTTGCTAATGCAATAAGATATATTTTTGTTATAGTATGTATGTTTACTCGACGAAATCGTATGGAGAGGTTTGTCAATTTGTCTTCAAATATTGTTCAAGCACTCTATTTTCCAATATCTGCCAGGACGAACAATAAGTTGATGATTGTTTCAAACAAACTATCAAACATTCTAACAATTGGCAGAAAATAGCGCACCATAGATTAGCGTATTAGCCGTGAGGTGAGTCATCCACAAATTTGCTTTCTTAGAATATATTGAAATAAGTTGCTTGTTGTTTAGACGGTATGTGTTAAGTTTACCGCTTCAAGTAGTTTGTATCAAACATTTATTTTGTCATTGTAGTACTGGCTACATTCTTGATGGTATTTGAACTACATTTCAGAGGTACAGGGTTTATTGACGCGCCAATGTTTCTTCGCATATAACGACCAACAACGCAGACAATAAAATGATTGTTTAATTTCACAGTTGGTTAATGGTTAAGACAAACCTTAATACCAATGTCATTGTGTCTATCAGGTTTACAGTATACAGCCAGCATTGAGTCATACGTGCATGCATTTTGTAATAAATCCCTTCTGAAAGAAAGTAACGTTATGTTAGTGATCATTAAAAGCAATGTTGTTGATATTTGCGATGATATATACTTCTATATATTGTTCTTAATAATATGAACTTTAATCCCAATGAGCGTATATTCGTGCGAGGATAGTTTCTTATTGCATTGAAAAGAATATGCGTTGTACAAATCTTCAGTATTATTGTTAATAATATGTTTATTATTATTCCCCCCCCCTCTTATTATTACTGTTATTATTATTACTATTATTATTACTATTATTATTATTACTATTATTATTGTTATTATTATTATTACTATTATTATTGTTATTATTATTATTACTATTATTATTGTTATTATTATTATTACTACTGTTGTTGGTGTTATTATATACTTAAATTATTGTAATAATTACAGTAGTTTCATACCTGACAATAAATTCACATAATAATAACTAAATAATATGCTATATGAATACATATGAAACCATTAGTACAATAAATAATAAATATGTATTACATTCTCGGCATAAGTATAACTATACAGCTTAATTTCATGATCAGTCCTTAGAGATAACCACCATGTCTTTAGTTAGTATGAAGAATTGGTATTAATAATAAAAGAAAATAGAATACTGAAGGATTTTAAAGAAATGTTGCACTTTATTTTAAAGATCTTAAAACAAGAATGTCGTTGTACAATTGCTTAGTGACATTATGGCAGCGCTGTTCTATTCCAATGGAATATGGTACCAACACAAGTTCAGAAACTATACTCAACAAAATAAATTAAGGTCCGGTAGGTATTTTGGGGGGACACTTACAACCAAATTTCAGAACTCAGCTTGATGCGTTTGGTGCCATTCTTCTTCAAAAGTTCTTGAACTGTACGTGGTGGCTGTAGATGTTTGGAAATGATTCGTTGTTAAAATAATAGAAAGCTAACTTTATATGTCCAAAATTGTAAGTGACCCATGGTGTATCCTAATCTTAGATATAAAATCGATATTATCGCTAAATTGTCCTGATAGTTTAGTATACTAATTAAGTTAATGGGTATGCACTATATATGTATGATAATGAATACGTTTTTTAAAATACATATATGTTCCACGGATGATCACAATCTTATATCAATAATGCAGCCATGTTATTTCATCTTTAATGAACATATGCGATTATTATTTAATTTCATAATTATTCTGACCAGGCTATCTAATGAATGAATGAATGAATGACACATTAAACTATTTATTCATCTCAGTTATTAGTAATAATAATTATTATGATGTTTATAAAATAATGTCGTATGTATACATTCATATTCATTATGCATACTACATGGCTTTTAAAATAATATTTGTTTTCATGTGACTATTTCGATATCGTTATTCATCAGATAGTGCAGTAATTACACACAATTTGACATGAACATGTATGTTAATACATATATATTTACCAATAATATCGGAAAGTAGCGAGCAATCTGCATTCTACGAAAGCCCAGTAATGGCACTTTTACTAACATTGAAAAATATATAATTCTCCCCTTGTTATTTCAAGTATTTTTCGGTGGTTGTTTCTTCTTCTACTAGCACCTGTAACTGGATTTTCAATCGGAGTTTACAGCGCACGCATTCTTGCTAGTTGGGGGTGTCAGAAAATTCTCAAGAGCATTACATGTTCGTCTCGCCCGCTCGGCGGGAAGTGTCATATTCTGAGCATAAACAAAAGGCGTGAATATATCGATGTATAGTGTCAATTTCTCCCCAGACTACCAGAGAACTGGCATGTCTTCTTGTTTAGAGAGCATACACAGTTCTATCTTTCGTCTCGTGTTTTCTCGCGTGAAATCGATCAGCAATCTTGACATGGCAGCCTGTATAAACTACCAACATATTATTCGCAACGTTGTTTTGTAATCAAAGGGGGCTAATGCTGGTTGAATTGATAAATGCATGGTGTTTTGATCGTTGAGCGATACATTTTTAAATTCCTGACTTATAAATAACAGATATTTTCATAAGTAGAAGGAAATCGGTTGTCTAAAATGCATATGCGTTAGAATTACAAATATGTCTACTAAAATACATCCATGAGATATATGAGACAACAATAATTAATTATGTGGCCATATATTTGTAAATATGGTTTATGAATTGCTGCCTATACAATCATACAATGTCGGTGATCTTTTTGGACTAAGTTTGAAATAGAAATACTAAGTACATGCGCACTTTTGTTTCTGTATCGCCAATTACAATTCCATCGATCTACGGTAGACAATATTCCATGGTACCCAACTCATCTGCTATATTCTTTGAAAATTATTACTTTCGGATCATCAGTTTTTACTTGTAACCTTATTTACTGAATTATTCTAAGACGTTAGTTCAACAAGTGATACGATAACATTCATTGTAAAGTATTTTGATGCTATTGTGGAGGAAATTACTTAGTATGCATATACATCAATTATTTACAATAAACAGAGATAACCCTTGTAATGTTACTCAAAAGAATACATTTACATCCCGTGTGTCGATATGTCGGTTAAATTTTATATAGATATTGTCTGCAAAACGAATTAACTAAACTATCAAACTTGCAGCATAATTTTGATAAATATGGAAGAATATACAAAAGAAGATCTACCATGATACGAAATTAATAACATAAAGCTGCGGTCACACCCAAACCGATAACGTTTACGAAATAAAAAAATTTTAAAAAAACGTTCCAAATTTCGCACTAATATATCGTTATCGCTGCTGTTTCACCGGGTACTAACCTTTTTGCTTATAATGATTTTTGTTCATTTACCAATCTCATTATCATTGCCGTTATCATACTTGTTGTGCCCGCGACTTAACACTTGGTCGCCAATTACAACAGTGTTCTGTTCCTTAATAACAAACCTTTGCTCTAAATATAGACTGATCCGCTTTTTTTTTGGTCGGCGGACCACCATTTTGTTGTACATAGAAACAACAGATAATGAAACTTTGGAAAGCAGACGGACAGACAGACAGAAGTTGTATTCTCCTTAATCAAAGTTCATGATATAGAGAACATACAACAATACATAATATTATTAACAATGAATTTTCAGCAACAATGGGGTGTAATTACACTGCATTAGATATATACATTTATGTAAGGTTGCATTCGAACAAAGGTACTTTGGTAGAAAAGTGTTACGTAAGGCAAGGTAAGTCTGACATAAAACTGAGGTAAGTTTCAGAATGATGCTCAACAATATATATGGGTAGATGTAATTAATTAGGAGCGAAAGTCATATTTCTTGGTGAGAACAAAATCTGAACAAAAATATCACATATATCGAGGAAGGAAAGTTGTATCAGAATATGTACTAACCAAGTTAGTGACCTTTGACCAATGCAAGTCAAGTGGGACCTGAAGAATATTTAAACGGCTCTGATAGAATAAAGTATGTCTAGATAAATGGAATAAAACAAAAATGCTCAGGTAAATATTCTGTTGAACATTATTAATATAAACTATTGTCATAGTACGCATTATAAATCAATAATGGTAACTGTATTGTTGTTAAACATAAACAACAACAATAACAACAACATATATATATATATATATATATATATATATATATATATTAATATGATAGGCTTTTTAACATAAGATTTGAACTTCATATATATTTCAATAACTGACACTCCTTCACGGAGTTTCAAATTGACAAGTAATATAAGCTAATATATCCCCTACCTTGGGAACACGTGGTGGTAAGGAGCTAAAGATAAAAGAAAATGTTTTTAAAATAAACAAATTAATTCGTTTTACGGTCATGCCTACGTTAAAGCGCATTTGTTTTCAATTTACTAGGATCACCATACGTGGAAATATACATGTAGACATCTTGCTTTATTGTCAAGCATGTTTACGGTTCTCATATCACCGAATACCACCATTACTAGGATGACAGTACTAGAATACTATAATGAATGTGGGTGTATTTCTTAAGGTAGGTCGTCATTTTACACGATATTGAATCTCTCGTTACCGTCGGCGTTAAGTAGGGTGAGTGGGGTCGCAGTGCTATGGCTCTACCAAATCTGAACCCGACACCTTAAGTTCGTGCTCACAGTTTCGTGCTATTTAGTCGATCACATATCGATAAGGCTTAATTACTGTGGGACTCAATCTCTCCAATGCTGACACCCACCCCGTATTTTCATGTTCTGTAACAATCAATGGAAGTGCATAAAAGCCAAGGTAAACAGACCCGGAACACGGATAAATTACCGGTTAAAACATTACATAATAGTCACCCAGGTAAATATTGGCTAAGGAATTGGTATTACCGTGCGAAAATGAACGGGCCAGCTTTTCAACATACGCGGTGGCTTTTAGTAACGAGAAAGAGCTGATCGCTCGATTTTGAAAACAAATAATACCTTTCCTATTCGCGATAACAAGGAATCGTATTGAATATTATAACGTCCAGTAATGCCACGCCCGTTTTCATGATTGACAGTTGTCCAGAGTACAGACCACCAAGGATGTATGGGCGGGAAGGTTTTGGTAAAGCAATCTGGGTTCCGTCCATCCTTTGCACTTTGTGTAAACCTCGGCACCCAACTCGGGCTTGTCCACAATTGAAACGGAAGGCCAAAACATATTTGCCGTTTTTCTTTAAGTGTTGAAAGGTAAATTAAAGCAAACGCAGGGGAAACAGAGTTGTATCAACTATACACTGAGTGAACACTGGGTGTATCAGGGGGTGTGTTACAGAAAACAAGAAAGTTTGTAAGCTTTTCCTCTCTCTGTAAATGTTCGTGAACACATTTTGGAGCTCTAAGCAATGTCGTCTTATTGATGCTGATATTAGTTCATTTAAACTCAAGACTGATAAAAATATATATAGTTATTATTATGTAAATAAAAACATAAATTATCTTAAAAACAAGATAATGTGTGGAAGTAAATTCTTTATTTTTTTAATTTGGGATAAAATACAATATGTAATGTTTTGGGAATGTGCTTAAGTATATACACAAATACAGCATAGCGTATTCAGATTTCTTTTTATGGTACAAATGGTAATATATAACACGAATAATACATTTTAAAAATATTAGCAGGACGTTGTTCCAGATAACTGCGAGGGCTAATACTTCTTTTATTAGTTATATGAAAGAATATAATATGTATTTAAAATAGAAAACATATTTAGAAGTTTACTATCTATGAGAACACATATACTTGTTAAATATTGAAACTCATTGTGAATGTCCCGGTAGTATGTCCATGTACATGCAATGCCTATTGTAAATAATATTAGCAATATAATTATCGAATGGTTAATACTCTAATATCAACAAATGATTCTTGCAGTGGTATATTAACTCCAATGCTATTCACTCACTAAATCATCCTTACTAAACGTGTACAATAATTTACATACCAAATCTATATTTGAAAACTATCATTGTACATATCTGGTACGATTCATATTTGTATTTTGATGAGGTCGTACTCGTTAGCAGTACCGATTCTCTTGGACTAAAAGTAGTTTTCGTTGTTATTAGCTGTTCTTGTAACAGTGCCAAGAAGACATAATCCCTTCTATTATTAATTCTACATTTTACAAAATATAGCATTTTCTTTTCTCAAACATGCATACCAGTACACCGAGTGACATATCAGAGGGCACTGACTTCGAACATACCTCATTGTTTTCACAAATTTACGAACAATTGTAATCATAACTATCAATTCCTTTATGGGACTGGTAATACAGAAATGTCACTTTATTGAAAATAAATTAATTCAGAATGTCATCATGTTTGTATGCAACATATTGAACTGATATTTTTATTTAAAATTCTTGACGTTTTTTTAAAATATATATATATATTGTTTTCTTTCGAAGACCTGTATAGAAAAAAATTACTAGTGTGACTAGTAAAGGTGAGAACACAAATAAGCGATTCGGGGCTGAGCAAAGATGCCTGTATGTGTCAATTAGACTTGTTTTATTGAGCTGGGAAAAAAAGTTTCACATTTTTGGAGTTGACCGCTGACGGGTGTTTGCTAGGTTTCAATCAAACCTAATATTGAGATCTCTCTTCTATCAACATTGCCTACAAAACACGACTGACAACCTTTAAACAATGGAATTTTCACACAATTGATAATAGTGTCTCTTGCTTCAAAGTATAGTCTACGTTAAAATAGCAAAGTGTTCGGTACATTTCAATGACTTATATCTGCATATTTGTTTATCATTTAATCCCACCTATTTTGGAAGATTTTATACGGAATTATTGCGTGGAAAGGTTTTGCGGATATCGTTTTATAGTTATGTGCGAAGCTAGTGTCTATTTCATCAAACCTCAGAAGCCGACGATTGACATGTGAAATGTACATGCTCAGGTTGCCGTTATGTATACTTTAAGGGTTTGTACATGGATGTCACAATCTTAGGAAGCGTCACGAGTACTTGCGAAACCAGAAAGCAGTGATTTTCTCTTAAATGCAAAAAGTTGTTGATCCCAGTGAGTTACAAAAACACAGCCAGTATTTACTACGAGCAAAATGAGCCGATTATCACTAAATGACCTGTTACCAGTCTACTGTTATATTTAATTTATTTTCGAAGGACATTTAAAACGCATTGGTATTTAATTTTTTTATCGTTGATTGTTTTGTTTTTGAGGATTCATGAGAGTGTCGTACATTTGTTGTTAACTAAATGTACATATTATCAATTTATTATCAAACTCAAAATAATTAAAATATAGTGTTGAAAATTTATTAACTTTACATTAAAATTATGTTACGATGATTAACATACTAATGTTGCCCAGTGCAATTTTTAAGGAACTTTACTTTAAAATTATGTTACGATGATTAACATACTAATGTTGCCCAGTGCAATTTTTAAGGAATTTAATTCACTAATTTGCAAAGAGATTGATTGTAATACTGCAATCCTGTTGTCAGTCATTCTCACGAATGAGATACAGTACATTTAATGCCGCCAACCAAGTAAAGATACATAATTCACTATTATTAATTCCCAACGCAAAGAGTGAATATCAGGCTTATTGGCATTATTTACAGTTTCATATTAAGAACAATGTCTAAACACGTTAATAATAGCCAACTTTAAATATGGGTGTCATTGTTTGAGGACCTCTAAAAATTAATCCCGTGAAATGGTGATATTTAAACTTTTACAGGTTACACGTTACAAGTGTAATATTCTTTTGGTCAATACAGATTTAACTCAATATGTAGTTCAATTTTGCTCAATTTCGGATAATTTACATCTACATCATTTAAAGTAAATTTACATCATGTTAAGTAACATTTACATCATGTTAAGTAAATTTACATCATGTTAAGTAACATTTAAATCATGTTAAGTAAATTTACATCATGTAAAGTAACATTTACATCATGTTTAGTAACTAAATTGTACTAGTATGTGTAAGCTCCATGCTCCTACTTTCCTGACCACAATCAACGTTCTTGCCAATATGCAAACACTGACATTTAATATTATTGCATCTAAGTCACAGTATTGCCGGTGTTTAAGCTAAATGCAATGTTTAGATCTCAAAATCAGGTATTTTTAGTGACATGATCGCGACTAAATCCCAACATCTGAAACCAACACCATCCAACACAACCGATTGATATCAATTCTGACCCCTAAGTGACACAGGTGCCACGTATTTCAACATCTACCCTGCGAATGTCAGAAATGTAGCGAATTTCATTCACAACGTCGGCATTAGCTCCTGTCAGCTCGCGAAAGAACCAGCAGAGAGACCAGGTCCATCAAGGGTTTGCTTGTCGCGGTATTTGTTGTGACAAGTTGTTAGGCAAACCGTCTCTATTTGCATCCTCTCAACTGTGTTGGTAGTTTCTTCTCACGGTGCAAATGGCGCCTACCGAGACGCCATGCTTAGGGCAGTCTCCATCGAGTAAAGGAACCTTAGCATTTGAAGCGCATTCAAACTCGGAAAAGGCGTTAGGTTGAACTTCCATACCCACTTCCCCCACCCCAAAATCACGTACGACATTCTTAAAACGTCTTAAATTCAACGATTTCAACAACGCAATGTTCTTTAAACATTTGCAATCAAATACAAGTTTTAGGGGAATTAGACTTCCAGTCTGGCATTAACACTAAAAAAATGGTAAAATAGTTGAAATACAGTCCTGAATTGTAGAAAAAAATATTTTTTAGATACAGTCGTACTTTCAAGAAATGAACTGAGGGTGGTATCACTACAGTCACGGGTTTTTTTTTATTGGAATCGGCTCATATATTCCGGAGACGGTGATGTAGTAGTAATGGTATATTATTCCACAACTCGCAATATTGTAACCAAGATTATGTTCCATGTATCCGATGAAATCTTGCTCGGCATATTAAATCCTCGCTTGCATATTGGTTATTGACGAGATATCTGCAGAACAATATACCACATCAATGTCATTCTGCCAAAATGTTTGCTATATGTTTGCTATATGTTTGCTATATGTTTGCTATATACAGGGTAATGCCTGCCATTGGATGGGTATCCTGTACCTGCTATTACAATCTTACTCAGATGTTTCATCTAAGATGGTCAAACATACTAGTTTATGGAATACTGTGCAAGCGAAGTTGTGAGAGAGGTGCTTTAAACAATAAGTACCTGGGAATGGACTACCAGGCTACGTTCTACCTAAAACTACAGAATGTCTACAACAGACTGGAAGAACATCCCGTTGCCCACGTTGTTCAAATACTTGTAACGCCCCAATAGTTGTACGTCCTAATTTAGGGGCTCATGTACTATTGCAAGCTAAATCTGTTGTTTTATGTAGTGCATCCCTAAAATTGGAGTTATTTATTTATTTATGTTTTTTAATTGGGGTTTAGAGCCGTTTTCAAGATTATTTCTCTTATATCACGGCTTATCAGTTTAGGGCAGGAGGAAACCCGCAACATCCGTAGCGCTGAATGTTGCAGTAAACCTGCGAGCACCGGCTG
>JAUTBT010084953.1:0-11951 GCA_032361225.1 Lepetodrilus schrolli | reverse complement strand
ACATCTATCAACCTACCCAGTTCACTTTCAAAAGTACCACCCTCCCCCCTCCCCCCCCCCCCACACCAACATGCCTACATACTTATCACTGGCCAATATATCAATATTCTTCCCCTAGTACAGCCATTGCCATCACATATTCATACTTCCACACTACACCACACTACACCACACTACACCACCATAACACCACCCTCGCTCATCTTCCTCGTAAAAGGTATAGTTGTACCCAACAACCAGATTTTTAAAATGTAGATAAATACAACTGATAAATATCTGCCAGCATTCTTTCAATAAGCCATTGTGATTGACAAACTGAAGTGTTGATCGACTCTTTAGGAGTTAACATAATGCTTATCAGGTTTAACAGCGATGGTTATAAGGGGTTAAAGTAGACGTTTGAATATATGTACTGAATATATAAGCCAATATATGTAGTTAGAACAGGCATTCAGATCAATAGGGGGTGGATATCCTTGCTTATTAGATACAATAACACAATAACATATTAATCCATAAAATATTTATGCATTAATTATAGTTCAATAAAGTAATTATCCATGAAGAAATTACATAATCAAGTCATGTATTACTATTTTTTATGCATCGATAGTGGCCAATATTTTTAAGAAATGGATTCCATTAGAAATCCTGTATAATAAATTAATATTATATAATCTGTGAAATTACAGAACAAAATAAGTTTGTAACCTGAAAACAATGTGTCATTATTGTCATGGTAACATGTGTCATTTGTCATGACAAGTTCAGTAAGACCAATGTAGAAGACAATACGGGTCAGACAAAAGACAACTCCAGATGAAAACTGTAAATGCAGACCACCAGAAATACATAATTACGAATATTATTTTTGACTTATCATATTCAGTAATGTGGCCAGATAGTGCTAATCTCTGATTTTACGACAAGCAAAATTCTGAATTGGAGTTGTCTGTTGACTGGCAACATGCAAACATGGCCACATGCTGGCAACTGGAAATAAATATGGGAGAACTGCAGTCAACCACCAAACCATGAGTGCATGTAACCTGCATCTAACCTGCATGTAACCTGCATGTAACCTGCATGTAACCACCTAAATGTAGCAACAGGACAACTGCAGTTACTTTATTGGCTGTGGACCACAGGTGATTATCAGCATTATCAGGATAGAAAATAACAATATCTTTCTAAACTTGAAAACTGAGCAATGTTTTGCAATCAATAAGTAATTTGTACAATAAGTGAGCATTTTTTCTCTCTCAATAAATTAGCAATTTTCATGATAACTGAGAAATGTATACAATGAATGTAACAGTAGTTTGGTGGTGTGAGCTGGTGTACTACATCACAATTACAATATCCAGCACCATGTATATTGTAGGGGAAGAGACAGCAACTTGTACTTTATGTACAAAACACTGAATTTCTGGATATCACTTGTAAAATGTTGTGAAATCTTTCCCCATAATATACATAAGCTGTTTCTTGACCTCGTATCTGCTTATATTAACATAAGAACTAAATAATCTTTTTCTTTAAAAAAAAAAATCTTTGTGTTTTTTTGGAAGCAATTTTTTTGGCAGCAATTAATTATGTATAGCATTGTTAACAATATTCAGCAGATAAGAAGTCATCCTCAAATATGCAGGGTATATTTACGTATATACACATACTCTACTCAGAGCTGCTCTAAATGCCCTGACTATCATGGTCACTATTGAAACGGACTCCTGCCGCACTGCATTGTGGGTGGGTACTGAGAGTAGCTCTGAGCAGACGCGCGTGTCCTGGACGTTTGAGGACGTCGTGCAATACCTGAACACAACCACACGTCAGCGTGTTTCTATCTCGCCTCAAGAGGCCGCTATCAGGTGAAACTGCACTCAAAACTCGAGTCAACACAACGCCATTTATAATTACAGTGTGTGTGTGTGTTGTCTGTGTGTGTCTGTCTGTGTGTGTCTGTCTGTGTGTGTCTGTGTGTGTGTCTGTGTGTGTCTGTGTGTGTGTGTCTGTCTGTGTGTGTCTGTGTGTGTCTGTCTGTGTGTGTCTGTGTGTGTGTGTTGTCTGTGTGTGTCTGTGTGTGTCTGTCTGTGTGTGTCTGTGTGTGTGTGTTGTCTGTGTGTGTCTGTGTGTGTGTGTGTCTGTGTGTGTATGTGTGTGTGTCTGTGTGTGTCTGTGTGTGTGTCTGTGTGTGTGTCTGTGTGTGTGTCTGTCTGTGTGTGTATGTCTGTGTCTCTGTCTGTCTGTGTGTCTCTGTGTGTGTGTCTGTGTGTGTGTGTCTGTGTGTATGTGTATGTGTGTGTGTATGTGTGTGTGAAAGAGAGAGAGAGAGAGAGAGAGAGAGAGAGAAAGATAGAGAGGGATAATTTTGAAATATGCAATATGTCTTTTTTGACAGATGTAGTATATCAACTGGACATATATTAAATGTGTATAGTATATTTAATAATACATTTAACATATTACAACAAATATATCCTAGCTTTTCAAAAAACAGATGGTTTCACATAATTGCAAAATTCAGCATTGTTTTTACTATACAATATGAAGACACATTAATACCTACCAAGAGGAAAGGCGATGGACGCAATCCGGATATGTGATAGATTATACAAAGGATAGAACACCCCGAGCATCAGGTCAGACACTGCGAGACTACTGATGTAATAATTGCACGGCTGTCGAAGTGTTTCGTGTCGCAACACCGTGATGATCACGATAATGTTTCCAGGTATGTTGACACAAGCAATGAGGATAAACAATCCGTAGTAATACGTCAAGAAAACTACATCCTCTGTTGTGTACATCACTGGATCCGTTGAATTGGCGAGAAGAGCATTTGAATAGCTAACGCCATATTCCATTGAGGTATTGGTATAATTTATAGAACACATGATGTTCGCGGCGCTCTCCTTCCGGTCGTATCAGTTGATAAACTTTCCTACGTCATGAAGATAATGCAGGTGAAAGGAAGGCTATAGTGCCATGCAGTATGCAACACTGTGGTTTGGTCAAGGACATCATTTTATTCATCTATATATTCGCACATGTATGTTCTGTTCCAGTTGTTATCCTTTGTCTTGCTGTATCATTTGTGTGCTGACAATGTCCCTGAAATGAGTGTATCTTCTATTAAGAATACGGCCACGTTGATGACTCAACCTGTTATGACATTAGTTTTAAACATAGATGACGTTCATCATCAAAAAATATGGTCTTCAGCAGATGAACATCCATCTCAGGAATATTCCAATCTCACAAGAATATTAGACGACACTAAAGCTTTCATCACGTGGCTATCTATATCAAAGCGTTTAAAACATCGAAGTTAAAATGAAAGGCGTAATTTACTGCCTTATCTCCGAGACCAAACACAGAAGCCATGTCTTTATAAACAGTACAACTGTGATTCAGACAAACTACCAGACTCAAATACAAAGTCTGCATTAATGAGAAACACGGTCTAGTCTGCCTTTCACGAAATGATCGTACCGTAGCCCGGGCATAACGTAAATCAGAGATACCCCCGTGGCTTTACTATAACAGGAATTGACGTAAACCTCGATTTACGCCCGGACTTCCGGTACGAACCTTTCGTGAAACGCAGGTCTGGTGACGTCAGAGGATTTAGCGTGAATCAATCTTGCTTAATGTTAAAGCATTTTTCAGACAAAAGCACTTCAGACTATAGCGGTCGCATGGAATACCATATGGCAAATTGTTGTGCTAATCTTTCAACTGCAGAGTTGACAGGAAACGCTTGATGGTCTGAAAGAGTCGATCTGGCGATCAAAATAATGATGTGTTCCGTATAATGAATGTTTATATTGCAAATACCTTTACAATTGTGGTGTTGTGTCATTGTTTGGTCATGGTGATTTGGTCCACTTCATGCAATACTCACCAGTATCATCACATTAGAAACGTGCCATCAAATGTTCATTGCTGGCCGTTACAACTATATCTGAATACTATTATTTGAAAGAACTTGTTGTTTAGACCGTATCCAAGATATTATGTGTTAATTGCAGTTTTGGTACACATTCACGAGAGTACCGATATACTACATAAAAATTACCAGCACGGCCGAAGAAACTATGTAAATAAGTATATAAAATGAGCGATTAGGATTCGTCATACAACCTTGTCAATTAAGCTCTCATGTATTTGAGTGGTGTGCAAATATTGTTCATGAATCTCGTTGCCGTGGATGCGGAAATATGGTCTGCTCATTCCTGGTGAACATGGAATTTTGTTAGCAAACACTCCTTTAAAAAAACGAAAGGTTTCTTAGCAGTTGACGAAATTAATCTGTGAAGTAGTCGGAACACTCCAGAAAACGGTGTCAATGTAAAAATTCAGCTCTTCGCGTGGTTCTTGTTAATTTGAATTGCATTTGCTTTTAATATTGTAGTAAACATTAAAAGCAATTGCAATTCAAATATGGTCAACGCATATCTTGTAGTAAACATATGCGTTGACCATTTAACCTGACTGTAACCCTTAAGTACAAGTTCTATAATGTATAGTATTGAAGGCTTTCTGAGTTTCATCTGATCCTCAAGTCTGTGTCAAACCTGGGTCGTTTCTCACACATTTGCCGTAACTTCCTAATCAGAGCTACTTCAAAATACGTTTTCATATCACGGGTACACGTATTAGATTTTAAATTATTTCGTTCACCATGTTCATAATGCTAAATCTAAATTCTATATGATTTGAATACTAATAAACAGATTCCACAATTATGCAATGGGCAGATCTATTTATATGCCACTATGATTATGGAGAACAAATCTCCAGTTACCATTTCGTACTCGGTGGGTATGCAAACGGTTCCGTTTGTCATGAATAGCACCATACAATCACATAGAGCTGCACACATATTCATGAACCATATAGGGTGGAAGATGCAGGGTAACCAAGAACCTACTCCATTCAGTACTTGAAATCAGAGATTAACATTCCTTGGCCAAATTACTATTGTAAAGCATCGGAACTTATATTAGTTTTATTTAATAAAGATAACCTGGTTTTTTTCCCCGTAGCTTGTGAGTTATATTATATATAACTTTACTTTTGATTGTAGTTACTATACTGTACATGTATTTATCACATAACATAGAAGTTTTGGAATGCAATAAACCCATACTATAAATATAAATATTTTCACTAGTGCAATAACACAATAGATTTTTTATAATATTATTCATACACGATATTAAAGTCTTTTGTGACCTCTTTTAGAGCCTCTTCTATTATATATTACTGAATTTATTAAACTGATTGGCAAAAAATATATAATGCTCAGCAGAGCCTAACATAATATCAGTTTTGCCAACTCGTTTCAGTATTATATCACCACTCATGTTGGATCCTCTATGTATCTTCTGAATTAAATGTGTCAATAAAGTATCTCGTTCCATTCATCCTGTTCAATGGCAATTTATTTTAATTTTGGTTCTTTTACGAAATCATGATCTGTCCATTTGTTGAACCTTTGTCCTCCTGGATCAACAACAGTGTATATGATTACTCCATTGGGCATGTCCAGTTGCCTCTAGATGTAAGGTTAAATCACAATTAGGACCTCACACACCACATCCATTGGGTCCACAGTTGGTTAGATTGGGAATTGGATCCACCTTCAAGATTCTTTCACTCATATCATGATCATGGCCATTATTGAGCTAGACCGGCTTTCTGCCTGCTGATGTTGCTAGCTTATGGAATAATCTCCCATAAACAGGTATACACACTCACATTATGTACTGACTAGTCCTTGCCTTGCCTATGTAACTCTCTCCATGCTGGAGGCAACTGGAGATGCCCCAACGAGCAGTGCCTGTGTCCAATCCAGCAGGGAGAGGGTTAATGGCGAGCACTGACGAGTATGATCTTTTAATGTCTTTTGGTACCACATGTCCAGGTCTCAAACCAAGTACCTCGAACTACCACTCTCCACTCCATTCTTCATGCTGTGCATGGAGGTGGGCATGAGTTCTACAAACAGATTTGACAATACAGGAACCACAGAATAGAAAACTTTTATTCAACCATTAGACATTTTTCAGTTCTAGTTTAAAAACGGGAAATTTGTGATCTAACGACAATTTTCTCCGAATGTCACTCGCTACCAGCAGTGAATCTTGAAAAACATCCAATTCTCTTATTAGTGTACTCACAGAGAGACGTGATGATCGATACTAAATACAGGTATTTACACCCAGACACCCTCTCCGATGTCTCGTACATCCAGACACCCTCCATGATGTCTAATAATGATTCCATATAACTTAGATGAAGTATTACTTACAGGTTTTGTACATTGACAAATAACACATTTGTCGGACTAGAAATGCACACATGGATGCTAGTTACACAACGTATTGTACACAAAATGTGGCTTATAATAGTAAGTTATTCTGACACTGTCATCACTGCAAAGCAATGCACATTCATACAATACAACACGACACCAACACATTCGTAATCTATACAAACCTATGTTCTTTAAAAGTTAGTATTCTATAATACCCACGTACCTACATGTATGTTTAAAGAAAAAGAAAATAAATATCTATGAGCTACCGTAGTAATCTCAGTACATGTAGGTAGTAAAACATTTTCTAAATTGGCCTGCACCATTTTTAGAAAGCACTTGAACATTTGGATTAAAACAAATTATTTAAAAATTGAGATTAAATAAAAAAGTACATTTTTACATCCAGTGATGTAGATTGTAAAATTGGATGTTTAATGACAGACAGAAACAACAAATATTAGAAAAATATCCAATAACCGACATGATTAACCCACTGTATAGAGTAGACCATAACAATGCCTTATTGCACATTGCAGAGAATATAAAAGCTGGATTAGTAAAGATTTGGTTTTTGCATCATAAATATACTGAATTCTTTAAACCATCAATTAGAAAAAGAAAAGAAAAAAACATGAACAATTGTAAATGTCTTAAAAATTTATATAATTTGAAAGATATAATGATATTAATGTTGTTAGATTTCATGGCCCCCGTTAACCTCTGTTCGAAATACACTGCTGTTTCGCAAACTTGGATAATGATGTGTCGATTAATTAGTATATTTTTCTCACCTGAAATTTATCAAATCCCACATGTACGCCTCCTGGACTTGCACATTTTCATAATCTAACCACGTTAAAAAAGACATTTTACAAAGTCTATAGTGTGTTAGTTTCAACACTATGAGTAACATAGACTATTCCAAACAATTTGTTAATTAATAGTAAAGTATCAACCAACAAACACTTTTACCCTCAAGGCAGATCGAAACAAAATGTAAGCTTCCATCACCAATAGACGAATAGAAGCCTCCAGAGATGTGAGGCCATAGAAACTATGAACTAAAATATGTATCAAAAACATATTTTCAGTTTTACAAATTAACAATGAAATACCTGGTAGTTTCATGAATAATTGAAAACCATTTCCAGAAAAAAAGTATTTAAATAATTTTAAAGTGTTTCCAGATAAAATGTTTAATTTAACTCATAAATGAAGTTTGGATAAAATGTTTAATTTGAATTTTAAACATTCATTTGACTTGTGAAAAATGTATACAACTGAAAATTTCAAATATCAAGTATGAATGTTTCATTTTGATCCAATTTCTATTCTGTAAACAACATGCAAAAAAAATACCAAAATTAAAATATTTCACACAAAACAATTAAAAGAAATTAAACATTAGTAAGAAATAAGGACTTGGCATACCAAAATGCTATCGATTGCCATACATCAAACAAAGAATAACTCAATATGAAAAAAGCTAAAGCACACTTGTTTAACATTGCAAATCCAACTTAATAGCTGTACTGTGTTATCATATAGCTGTACTCTCTCACAACCCCAGAATGAAGCTTTCTTTGTGTTATGCAGGAAATTGATCCATGCCTGATATATTCTTTTATATTTAAAATAATGAACATTGAAATAATGTTTGCTGAATACATTTAATAAGAAAATTAATAAATACAGTCTCCTTTTTAAAAGAAAACTGTGATATAAGTGAAAGTATCTTAAACATTTAAATCCACAATTTAAAAATACAATAAAATTAATAAATACATTGTAGGTCCATTGTTTGTGAATGTTCCAGATATAATTATTTTGAAATCGTGAAATTACATGCTGTCTGGATTATAGGTAAGCGCCATTCGACAATGCTTCCAATCTGAAATATCACCTTTGTCATGAATCAATCTCCTAACATGACACCGCATGGGAACATCGGTCATCCCACAGCAAACACAACAATAAAAACACAAATTAATATAAAAACTGGCAAAATATACAATAAAATGCGTGAGGTTGATCTACATATCCAGTGAATCCTAGGTGACATGTCACACACTGAATGCATACCCAAAAAATTTTACATTTAGGTTTTTTTCTGGATATACTTGGCACTTTATGCATGTTGAAAACCATAAACAGATGAGTCGTCATGCAAGGAGGTGCATTATGTCAGCTGGTTTTTATAGACTTGGTTGTAAAATGACATATTGAGTATATATAGATACATAGTATAACAGGTTCTCGATTAATATGAGGATTTCTACCAGTTGTAACAGAACTGGGTGTATTGAAACAGGTTATCCATAAATAGCTGGATTTCTTCCATTAGTATGAACATCTTGTGATGGTATGATGAATTCAGACTTATGTATATTAGCACTGTATATGAGTATCCATAGGTGATGAAAAGTAACTGCTGTCTTTTTTAAATGTTTACAGCGATACCTCACAAGCACAAAATCATTGGGGGTGGGGGAAAACACATTTCTGAAAGGCACAAAAATGAAAATGTTGGTGGTATTCCGTTCCCGAGCAACAAAATTAAACGTCGAGGCTGTCAACAGTACAGAATTCTTTGGCAAGCATTGACAGATACTGTTCCAGGTATTATATTCTATTGTGTCTAACACAGTCACTGAATACTCTATAACTGTCTTGTTGTCATTGACACTGCTTGCATAGTTGTTGAAGGTCAAAGTTGGTAAAGACCTTGTTGAAATATTGTGACAAATTCATAAATTACATAAATAATCTTCTTGGTCTCTATCTTGGATTAATGATAAAACATCCACAAATGTCAGATGAAGAAAACAACAGAACAATAGAATCAGAATAATATGCTGATTCCAATATGGCACATATAAAATGTCTTATTTTGGCATATTGCAAAATCCAAGGACTTATAAATAAGACAAAATATTGCTGAAGAGCGCCCATTAATTATGAGTACCATACATAAGTTCAGCCACTGAATATACAAAATGCTGGTATATATTGAGCCTCTATAAGATCTTGATCCACCTGCACACTCTCCATCACTTGGTGGGAATCACTTTCACCCCAGATCACCTCCATCTTGAAATTCCATCTCCTTGACCAAAGGGAGACAACATAGTTTTTGAAAAATCACATATTTCGTCAGACAATCCACCTTGGCCAAGGGACACAACTCTGTCTAAGGAAAACACATTCCAAGGGAGGTAACTCAGAGAGTGGACTCAACACTGGAGCTGGAGAACTCCTGGATGCTGCTGTGGCTGTCAAGGCTGGTGGAGTCACTGTCATTGCTCTGGGGGCTCGAGTAGCTGGCAGCCTCCTGCAGCCTCATCAACATGTTCACCTGCAATGGATACAAAAATAGGAACTTAGTCATCAAAATAAATTCCACATTCACCCATGATGAAAAAGAACTGAAGGTCTTATATGTTAACTGTTCTCACTGATAAAGGCAACCAGTGGTGTCCTATACTGTTGTTACTCGAGATTGATTGAATTAGTGCTTTACGTCGCAGCGGGAATATTTCACCCATATGCGATGACCGCTCATCCAGAATAGGGGAAATAGTTTTTTTTGTGGTTTATTTAATTGGGGTTTAGAGTCGCTTTCAAGATTCTTTAATTTATATCACAACTTGTCAGTTTAGGGCAGGAGGAAACCATGGAGCTGAATGTTACAGTAAACCTGCAAGCACTGGCTGGTACTGACAAGACCAAGGATGATAACTGCATTGCCACGCTACAGTCAGTGCATCCTATGAATATTGCGTCAGAAATGTAACTTTCATGAACATTGATGCCAGGCCCCTGGGGCGGGATTTGAACCTGGAACCTTTGGCTCCGAAGTCCAATGTTCTACCACCCTCCCCTAATTAAAACATTAACACATAAACTAATGTTAAGGTGACAAGATAATTAATTAGATCGCCATAGCCTAGGTGCCCTATATACAGCAGGCACAAGATTAAGATAGAGTACATTTACCAGCAGGTCCCCTAGTAACCATCATCTACTGTAGTTGCCCTGTAGGTCAGTCACATAGAAAGTTAACAATTAAAATAAGGTGACTGACAGCGAGCCTATTAACCTTCCTCCTGCTGCAGGCAAACCAGTTGCCTATAGAGCAGGGATCAAGCAGTGAAGAGGTCAAAACAGATGCTACTCACCAGGGGGTCGCCTGGAACTCCCTCGGATGCGTTGCCTGCAATCTTGGACTTAGACTTGTTGCCGTTGATGGAGACCTGTGTGGTCTGCACGTCATATCCAACATCCTCGGGTCGTATTCGTAGCAACGATTTGTCCTTGTCAGTGTTGTTGCCGCCGCTCCAGGGGTAGGACTCGATCACCCAATCAGTGGGGTCCTCCCAGGGAGCTCGGCGACCGTACACCTGAAACAAGGAAGCAGGTAACCAATGAAATAATATGTCTCATTGTTGTTGAATTGGGGTTTAGAGCCACTTTCAAGATTCTTTCACTTATATCACGGCTTGTCAGTTTAGGGCACCGGCTAGAACTGAAAGACCAAGGATGATAACAAATCTGTCTAATGTAGTCCATGTTGTTCAGATCTAGGTCCTGTTCCACACAATGATCATACCACTACTAGTGGCAACTCCCTAAACATGTGTATCAAGTTAGGTAGAACTACCATATTTTGTTGAACCGGACCCGACCATGCAAAAAATTACATTAACTGAAATACCTAGTTTTGTTTTGTAACCTGGCCCAAGATTATGAAATCTTTTCAGTACGATTTCATGAGCATGAAATCATACTCAATAACATTTCATAATCTTGGGTCCTGGTCACAATTTAGAAGAGGATAACACAAGATCTAATTATAAATAATAATAATCTGAACATTTATATTGCGCCAAAGGCAAAGGCATGCTCGAAAGAATGCTCACAGCACTACATTATTACCCCTGCCAATTCCACAGTAGTATCAACTAGCCAGTATCAACTAGCCAGAAACTAGCCAGTATCAATTAGCCAGTATCACCAGTATCAACTAGCCACTATTGACTAGCCAGTATCATCAGTATCAACTAGTCGGTATCAATTAGCCAGTATCACCAGTATCAACTAGCCGCTATTGACTATCCAGTATCACCAGTATCAACTAGCCGCTATTGACTAGCCAGTATCACCAGTATCAACTAGCCGCTATAGACATGCTGTTATTACCTGTAGTCCCTCTCTGACAGCTTCCAGCATGTAGGGAACCAGTGAGTAGTTCCACAGATCTGTGAACCACACCTGTGATCCGGCGATGTCCATTGGACACGACAGGAACAGCCGTGGACCTGCAATATGGATAAGCAAGGTGAGCAACAGTTACCAATCTCCATTCAATCATTATCAGACTATCATCAATTAGTGGACTGTTGTCTGTAACAGAGATGCTACTACTAGGCCATTATTTTTATTTTTTTTTTTTTAAATTGGGGTTTAGAGTCGCTATCAAGATTCTTTCACTTATATCACTGCTTGTCAGTTTAGGGCAGGACAAAACCCGCACCATCCGTAGAGCTGAATGTTGCAGTAAACCTGCGAGCACCGGCTGGTACTGACAAGACCAAGGATGATATCTGCATTGCCACTCTAC
>JAUTBT010084952.1:0-11951 GCA_032361225.1 Lepetodrilus schrolli | reverse complement strand
TACTTTATATATATATATATACATACTCAAGGAGACCTGGCCCCAGTTTCACAACGACATCATAAATTTAGGAGCTCCTAACTTTATGACCCAGTTTATCACCTCCTAAATTAGATGCCGATTTAAGAAGGGATAAGGCTTGTGACGTCATCGTGAAACACTTGTTAAGAGGTGACACTCGTAGGACTGGTATAGGAGCTCCTAAATAGGAGGCCGTTGTGAAACTGGGGCCTGGATATGAATTATCCCCTGAAAATCATCCGTCCTCCGTCAAGAATGAACAAGACAAATTCCATCTTCACAAGGCAAATGGGCTAACGCTCAAGCAGCCACGGCTATTCTGGACTTTGAGAAAAGGGAAGCTAAATTAAAGAAAGAAAAGGCACGAATAAGAGGAAGAAGCAAAGGTTAGAGGCTAGTGCTGCCGCCGAGAGAAAGAAAACAGAATTAGTTGTAAAAATGAAAGTTTTCCCTGGAGAGAGGGACGTTGCTGTGGCCCAGGCAGAAAGTCCATACTGATGCATGATGTCAATATCTGTGCCAGTGAACAAATAAAATGTTCGCGCACATACAGAACAAGTTGTACTTAAACAAGTACAGCATTATAAGGAAGAGCATATGACCCTCTTCCAAATGTATTCGACCTCTTCCCTACTGCACTTCCTGTCTGTTTGTATCCCAACATCACATACGTCTGCATATACTAAAAGAGATGGTAAACAGACAGGTAGCGATAGCACAATAACTGAAGCCTCTCAACCCAATCCGAGTGCACTTTGTTTTGTGATAGTCGCGGAGAAAGATATGGAGCTCCGAAGATGGTGGAATATTCTGTTCCCCCCTGCTTTATTTTTGTTTCATTTGTGGCAAGAGTAACAAATAAATGTGTATTCATCAGTCGCAATTTTGTTATGTTCATCTGCAATTTCTTGTGATTCTGCTTAAATGGCAGAGTTGTTTTTTTATGTCATCATTGACAAGGGCGAGTACGTATTTAAGTTAAGTTCCATCCCTGTATATGTTAGTCTTTTGCAAGTATTATATCGGTGCTAGTCAGCTGAGGAAATAGTTAATAAAGCGGCATTTCCATGACCTTTTAAAGGCATGTATAATGACTGTTTCCTGATATTTCGTAAATTGGGCAACAAGCCACACTGGTTTTCAATATTTTCATATATATATTTTATTTTTTTATCTCTTGATTAAACATATGAAACTATTAAAAACCAGTGAGATATGTGGACAATTTAGCTTGTTAACCAATATACTTGTGTAGACAAATCAAATATACATGTATACTTTCAGGTAAAATATGTTTGACCTTGAAATATGCCAACAAACCGTTATTGTATGCCTTTAACGTGAAGTTAATATTTCTTGTATACTAGATTTTCTTTATGCGTGTAACTATAGTGCCATCACAATGCAGATATAGTTTGAAAATTATTCGTATGAATAGATTTGTGTGTGTATGTGTGTGTGTGTGTGTGTGTGTGTGTGTGTGTGTGTGTGTGTGTGTGTGTGTGTGTGTGTTTTATAATAATCTATTATCACTATTAGAGCACTGAATTACTAAATTACTAACAGTACACCTTGCACCGAATCTTTGAATGTAAGATATGTTTTTAGTTAATATTTTTCATGTAATAACTTCCATGAATTAATAGATATAATATAACATTGCATGTGTGCTGTGCATTGTGCTCATTATAGCATATAATTAGATTTGGTGAATATTCTGAATATGTCTTTCTTCCTATGTAGACATCACAAATCTAGATGTCTATGTTATTGCAGCAGCTTTACAATTTACTAAGACGATTGATGAATGATCAGTACCACTACGTAGATATAACATTGGGATTTCTACGTCGATCCAACATTAGTATTGCTATGCAGATCCGGTCTACATCAGTATTGCTATATAGATCCAAGGTCAGGTTTTCTACATTGATCCAACGTCGTTATGCATACATTGATCCAATGTCGATATTCATGCATTGATCCAACGTGAGATTTTCTACATAGATCCAAAAACCATATTCCATCAAAAATCAATGTAGATCCAATGTCAATGACGTTGGATCAATATAAATCAAATGAATTTTGCCTGCTTGGATGTCTGCCTTTAATCAGAGCCCGCGCCTATTATTATACCGTAGTAAGACCTAGACGAATTATTCCAAAATTAGACTTCTAGAAGCATTTTTTAGTAAAAGTGGGATCTCAAGAGCTTTGAGATGATCTGAGGGCGCTGAATCCGAAAATGACAGTTCGTTCCCACGCTGGTATTTGAGTTTTTTACCTTCTAATTAACATTAAACAATGGCCACCAAGTTTTGTATAGAGAAAGTTTTAATTAATAATTAGGTAGCTGCATGTAGATACAGATTAAATGTTAATTCAAATTATTTACTTTGAAAATATGTGCCCTTAAGCTAGTAAGTATGTGTATGATTGCATGCCTACTAATAACAATTATGATACAAAAACAGATTTTGGTTGCTGTATAACACTTAATATATAAGTAATTTATACTGATGACAACATAATCGATCTTGCATAATGCGATATCAAAATGGCATACAAAGCTTCATCAATTATGTAAATAAACTCACAATTACGGTCTAATGTTTGTCTTAAAATGAATTAGAGAGGGTTACTTTTTATAAGTAATACCATTAAAGACGCTCACTCCATCTACTTCTTGTACCTTGAATACCTTGTATATCAGATCGCACGCTATACAAGACTTCACCTATCACATCTTTAATGCACCTATCAAATAAAGATTGGATAGTTTGCAATTAAATCGATTCCTCTGAAGATACTAAGCAATTAAAACATACTCCTGTTTACTACATACTTGTTATTCTTTCTCCAGCAAATGAATCGGATCAAGGGTACTTTAAGCACTGTTGTAAACATAGATGCATATATTTGTTTGTGTCAAGACGAGACGTTTATCACAGTAGACTAAGTACTTTACTACAAACATAGAGCTGAAATGAGTGTACCAGATAATGAGGATACTCATCCCGTGTCTTGGCAGTTCACACATATCCTTGGTCTATTTGAACATTAATGGTGAGCATAGGGAGTGTTGATGGTAAGGGAAAATACGGCTATGTCATAGAACCAGCCGAACCTGGGATTCGAACCCGTTGCTGGATTGCGAGTCCAACGCTCTACCGACAGCCAAAGGGGTACATCTGGCCCTGCTACAGGTAGAAAGTGAGTTGTTCCTTGGAAAGGCATACTACAAAGGAATGAGGTCTCATAAGCTTACATTACAAACACCTATAGCAAGATATCACGAATAACTGTCGATCCAGATACTGTACCTCATTTACTGCAACAGAATGCATTTCAGAAGATACATGGAACCTTTTTATTGTCACGACAATCTGGAAATGTTAATTTCTCCTGAATATGATGTCTCGGTACTCTGTTTCTTCCTCAAGCACGTGATGGGATTTCGTGCACCATCATAATGCTGCCGTATTTCACGTGCTAGTGCTATATTGTCATTACTAGTATGTCAGATGGCCGTCAGTTCATTTTGCGACAGTGAACCACCTTCCTGCATCTGAAACGTCTTCATTTCAACAAGGCAACCTCTCATATATTATCCTGCAAATTCAATCAATTAGATCCAGCATAAGAATGGCAGAATAGGTTGGGCAAGAGATGAGGTGGCATGGGGGAAATCAACAAGATGGCAACTGCAGTGAATTGGTGGACGCTTCCATACAACCAGAGATCTGATGTGGCAGGTTAAACATTACGTACAAGGTATCGTCTTGCATAATAATACTCTACATAACAAGCTGGTGTGTCATATTGATTTTACGACACAAGTTCTTCTAAAGTTAATATTTCCCGAGCGAGAGCAAGGGAAATATATACTTTGGAAGAACAAGTTTCATATATTTAATATGACACACCAGCGAATGTGTTAATTTCTTTATCCGACAACTAACCTCAGATTAAACGTTCCGTTGAACCTTTACTGAAATGCATACAACATCTTTTCTAGAAGTGCAATATGGAGTTGCGGATGAATACCTTGACCCAGCACCCATTGGTATCAAACTCGTTGAAACTAATAATCCCTGAGTAAACTCTAAACATCTTCAACACATATAAAGAAATTACGACCACATCCCTTGTTGATCACAATTAATTACTGTTTATTGATCCCTATTTTTCTCATGTACCAACATTTGGTGGTTTTTCGAGAATATACTGAAACTGATGGTTTATTTTGTACTTATTTTCAAACTGCAATTTGTAAACATTATGCCAAGTACGTATCTCATGAACTGTTCTTCACACTCAGTTGGATAATTATATATAATTCAAATAAAACAATATAGTTTTCATACATGTAAACATACATGTATATAATTCAACAACGTATCGTTGTTCATATCAAATCCAAGAACAATTTCAAATAAAAAATAAATAATAATAAGGTTTTGGCATTAAGATACAATGCATAACACCAGTTTAGAAATATAGGGGAAGTATTTTGCGGCTGAAGGGAAGTGATTACCTGTGATTATCCTTTTTTTTTTTTTAAATTAATTTTATTTGTTATTGGTTTTATTTTATTTTATTTTATTTTATTTGTGGTAAAAAGTAAGTAAGTAAGTAAGTAAGTAAGTAAGTAAATAAATAAATAAATAAATAAATTTATATATTTATTTATTTATTTATGTTTATTTTAATTTAATTTAAATTTTTTATTTGTTTATTTTTATTTGTTTTAATTTTTTTTAATTTACATTAAAAACAGGTTTTCATGGTTTTTTTTGGTGGTTTTTTTTATCGCGTGGCAGATACAAGATGGAATGTGGGAGTGTTGGGGACCGGTGGGGACTGGGTGTGTGTGGCTTGTTGCCCGATTTACTTGTGTGGGCAGGTTGGGTGTGCATGGTTTCCGATGGGATGCGTTTGGCCATGGAGTGTGTCGGCGAACCGTGATTGAATGCTTTAGTTTAAATGTACCGATACAATTTAATTAAACTGTTTTATGCCTCTCTCTTATTTTTTTGTATGTAACAATGGGCGAGACAAAAATAAATAATGTCTCTCTACCTATAACTTTAGCGGAAATATAGGCTGCGCTACCATTGTTAAAAACCGTGAGTTGAGCATGAGTCTGTACCATATTATAGGCGGTTGATATATTATAGGCGGTTGATTATTATAGGCGGTTGATATAGTATTCCTAGCACATGTTACTCACGATGTAGACTACTTTAGCAACCATATTGTCGACAGCAGGAACCAGGTTTTACTTCGATCTCCAGAAGCATGCATGTAGTAGGCTAAAAATATGCAAAAACTATATTTTGATATCGTAATATACATGCATACTAAAGAGCGTAGTAATGGATAGCAGTACGTACTGTCCGATTCTATTTTTCATTTCTTTGTTGTTGTTTTTTAAAATTATTTTTAATTGGAGTTTAGAGCAGCTTTCAGGATTATTTCACTCATATCACGGAATCTCAATTTAGGGTAGGAGGAAACCCGCAACATTTGTTGCAGTAAATGTTGCAGTAAACCTACGAAGATATCACCGGCTGGTACTATTCTATATAGTATGTATGTATATTACACGAACTTGATAACTTCTTTTCGAACTTTAATCATGCGTCTGCCAATATCCCAATATAGTACAACCTATTGCTCGCGATGCTTATGCATATAATATGATTTTTTGATAACGTCTTATTTATATCTTGTAATTTAGCGAACATACTGCTTGAAACAGTGGGTACTGTCTAGACAATGTCATCATTCAGCATGGCTTATCTGTGACAAAGGTATACGTGTTAAAGTAATTTCCAGACATGATTCCATCGCTGCGTGTGATGTTAAATTGCAATGATAAGAAAACCAATTTCTCAGTTGGTAGATCCGTCGGGATATGTACATGAAATAACGATATTTGATAATGTTTATTCCACGACAAAGAATTCGTGCTGGCACGTTTCATACATCTTATATAAATATATAGCAATACAATAGTTTTATTATTAATTCTGAAATATCGTTGAACCAGCATCTAAATTAATTATATAACTACTGGATATAGATGAACAACTCGAATACACGTTAGGCACGATTGTAACCGAGGATAGTGCCAGTGCTGGGATTTAAATGTATATCATCCGGCTACAAATATACCCCTTTAAGCTGTAAATGGGAAATAAAGGAAGTTAATTTTGTCTGGTAAAGTTCAATTTCCATGGGGAAATATATTATTTTAAACTTGTAATGAAAATGTACTCTTACACCAGCGTACATCTCGATGTTATCCAGGGTATCGTTTCACAATGCTCTCGAATCCACTGATAGCGCTCTCGTATATATCCATCTTGCTGATAGCATTGAGATCTCATAGTGCATACGACAGTGTCATGAAATTATACCCGAGACTACAGTACATGTCGAGCTTACGTTATTTCTTACTATAGTGAAAAAAAAAGGTTTTTAAAACATGATTTACGTCCTGACTACCGTATCACCACTTCGTGAAATGCGGACCAGATTTTAAGCCTCTTTAGCCGCGGGAAAGCTTTGTTATGATACTTGTGGTCGGTATCCGTCTTCTGAAAAATGGTATTTTTACATAATTTCCTGTTATGGTAAAAAGAACATGGCGCTCGCCAAGATTTACGCCCTGACAACAGTACGACCCTTTCAATAAACGCAAATCAGATGAAACTGCATAAAGGACATCCACAAGAGAGACTCAAAGTCCACTCTTAGCAATATTTCCTTTCTCGCCTCAACATGATAGTGTGACGTGTGATATTTGCTACAATATTCTTAATAATGCCGTCCAAATTAGACTGTCTGAATCAAGTGTATTGTTATATAGAATAGTGGCGGGACAGCCATCATTAGCCACTTTAGCTTGACAACAGCTCAGTTAAGCTAATGATAGTCCAATTCACTGTATAAATATGTCAATGGGATTATCTCTATAATTAGTACGATGTATCTAATTGTAATTCGCTATTTATTGTTTCAATCTTGCAATACTTGGTAAGTAAAACTACTGCAGACTAAGAGTCTTTTAGTCTGCAGTAGTTTTACTTACCAAGTATGTTTGAATGTTTGTCAATATCCATAGTAGTGTTGTATGGGTATATAAGTGATGTTTTAGAATGTAACAAGAATGCAAGATGGGAATGAAAGTTGGTAATGAAAGGTAGAGAGCACAGAGATATATATTCAGAATCAGTAGTAGAATAGAGACGTACTACTGTATACTTCAAGATGTGATTTAGAACAAATATCAGAAGTTGGAATGGTGCTGCAAATAAAACATTCAACAAATACATAATTGAGTCTACCATCGCCGGATTTGGACCAGTTTTCACCCCTGCTACACTAACATCGGGGTATGTAACGGTGGTTGACGATGCCATAGAGAAACACGCGCTAATTACAAGAATGGCACTAATTACAAGAATGGCACTAATTAGCATGCTATTTAATTTCTGAATCAAAACATGAATTAATTCAAGTCGGAACTCCATCTAGTTACTTACCCTTGGTATACAATTTCACGTTCGGAGGCAGCCCGAGGATTGCCGAGTTATACTTACTCCCTTCGTTTATTATGACGTGATCCTTGGCTGTCATATTCTTGACACGTCGTTTCTTTCTGGCGTCCAGACACAGACATACTCCGATCATGACCATACAGATCAATAGCACCGCCCCTACTCCACCGCTGACAATACTCAGCCCTCTGTGGAATACAACATATACTGAACATTTGTCCAGTGATATAATGCTAGTAAATCGATATTGTAGGTGATTAACTGTGTGGTGCGTTGTTAAAGGAGTTTAGTATATCTGCTATCTACGTTACTGGGTCCCGGTCCACAGAACAATCATAGCGCTACGAGAGTCGTAATTCCTATACGTTATCACAACGTTACGACTCTCGTAGCGCTATGATTGTTTTGTGGAACAGACACCAGACCACTATCAGAATTACAGGTCAATGTACAATTTAGGTTACACCTTAAATAGTAAATTTGGATCAATCTGATGCACCTAGAATTACATCAAATACCAAACAGTCAGCTTCCAATTGCGTAACATCCGTTTTCTAAAGAAACTCTCTGACTTTCTAAAAAATATTTTATGGACCCAATCATATTGCTCCATAATTATGAGAACACAATATATCGCTAACTGTAACAGGGGACTCAACATGTGTTGTCAGTGCACTGTTTGGGAGAATGCCATCAACCCTAATAGAGGTAGCCCGTATAAATATAAACAGGTAAGAAACTGACTTTCCTCGGATATATTGGATAGTCGCTCGACCTAACCAGCCAAATATTGGAAGAGCGAAAACTAATATATGATTTTAATAAGATTGAATGTAATCCTTTTCAATTAGCACGAGCTGATCGATGGCGAGTGGTAGAGGTTGGTGGCAATGTCATATCAATCAGATGCTCATGTCCACTTGTCTGCTTAGCACAGAACTCAAAGTTGTTGTTTTTTAAAATTGGGGTTTCAAACTGCTTTCAAGATCCTTTCACTTGCATCACGACTTGTCAGTTTAGGGCAGGAGGAAACCCGCAACATCCGTAGCGCTGAATGTTGCAGTAAACCTGCGAGCACCGGCTGGTACTGACAAGACCAAGGATGATATCTGTTATCTGTACTGGCACGGTGCACACAGCGCATCCTATCAATATCGCGTCAGAAAGGTAACTTTCCAGAACATTGGTGCCGCGGTCCCGGGACGGGATTTGAACCTTTGGCTCCGAAGTCCAACGTTCTACCATTGCGCTACCATCCGCCCCCATAACTCAAAGTAACCATGGTTAAATTTTAATTATATCTGGTAAAAGCGGTTAGTGTTTTTCTGGTTCCACTGATATTTAATCATATATTGCGAAGAATACACTGACAGTCTCTGGTGGTATAACATACATTCGTTCGGGTGTAGTCGTTGTATTTAATGTATACTTAAGAAATAAGAAGCGACCTTATAATCAACGAGAACGAGAAATGTATTATAGTCGGCTCTTCTATACTGGAATGATAGTTTGTCGAAATTATCTACTTAAATATGTAGGCCTACTATGCTATCATATCATATTAATGAAGCCGATTTACTGGGAAATGTCTACATACGCGCACCAAGTGGCTCCGCAGCACCGTGAAGTACTCTGTACGGAGCAGCAGCAGTGTTCGCAGTACAGGTAGTCTCGTGATCCAGTGGTCATGTTGAGGGAAGTACACCGCTGACCTCCGCCCCCGACACGCTCTGGTCAGTAACAGGTCAAGTATAGTGAGGATGAAAAACATGCCAAAAAGGGTATTTAAAATTGGTCAAGTATAGCAAAGGCTATTAAATAGACCAAGACTGGAATTAAAACTTGCAAGAACGACAGTAAATAATTGAGTAGCACTACAAGCGCAGCGAAATGGGTACCCGGAATGATGTAATGTGAATGTTAACCTTCTAGTTCCAGAACGGCAGCTTGGGTTGTATTCTCCACATGGGGTTGAGAATGAAAGTGAGAACACATTGATCCATTGGCTTGGTAATAATGTAGCACTATGAGCAAGATTTCGAGCGTGAATTTGCCGCAGTAATAATGTGTACATTATTACTCTTAAATTTGCATGAAGTACACACACACACACACACACACACACACACACACACACACACACACACACACACACACACTCTCTCTCTCACACACACACACACACACACACACACACACACACATATTTCGATCTACCAATTTGTAATTAATACAATAAATACACACACACGCGCGCGCGCGCACGCACACAACAACAAACAAACCGGCAAGTACATGTAATATAACATGTTAAATATCATACATACATTTTATAGTTACACATAGTTATAAAGTTGTCAAAATGCTGTAAAATGTATGTTTAATTTTTTTTAGACATAATTAATTAATAATTCCTTATCATACAGGACGAATATATAGAGAATCTCATCCAAGACACGAGTGTGATATTGTATTTATCACCAAATATCATTTTAAAGTCATTAAAGAAGAAAAATGCCACATCATAAAGATTTTAATATGAAGTCAAATCTTTAGGCTTCTGTGCATTTGCACTGTGACATCATAGCAATGCTACGACATCACAATTTTAGCGATGACATCACAATGGTTGAACAATCAAATACTTGGGCCAACGATATCTACAGCATGACATAACAATGGTAGAACAATCAAATAAACAATCAAATAAACGAAGAATTGGGTCAAACGATATATACTGCTGTAGATATCGCTTGTTATTTGAAAGCGATATCTACTTCGAAAAGACAGTATTGGGTGATAGTCGCTTATGTAAACAGTGTATATGCTACAACGCAAATGTTTAAATTAAATATATTAAATTAGTTATATTGTATATTATACATTGGTATCCTCATGAAGTTAACAACATACATGATCAGCTCATGCATTATGTTAATCACAATGATGCATATGTGGCTAATCAGCTGCTTATAAACAGCTGATAAATGCATAATAATGTATAAAATGCTAGTGTAGTTTTCAACAGTAACTGTGTCGTCAAAACGCACCCAACGTTTGCCCTTCGACCTTGTGACCTATACCGCAATGACCCGTGTGCAACGCCATCTATTTGGCGGGAACTGCTGTCGTTCTACAACAGATGACTGTCTAAATTTCTACTACATTTAGTAAATATATTGGGGAGTAAACGGTCGGTTTCAATGTTTGGTTACGAGTAGTTTGCACTTGCCAGGGAAATAACTGTTCGTCAATTATGTAAGTAAATTTATAAAGTGGAACATCAGTTGATAGTGTAAAAGGGGTAAAGCAATCCTGGGCTGAATTGTTAATTTTATGATAAATTGCCTAAACATGCTACAGTAATTATAGATTAAATAACATTACGTTAAACACGTTTTCTATGGTATTATAACCATAGTATTTCATTTACATTAATTTAAAAACATTTGTACAGACTGCCGATTATATCGTGCCACTAGTCTAGAATCAATAATTTATTATCAATAATGAAATACATGTATTCATGCATTTGTTTATCATACATTTTATAGATGGTTAGAAGTTTGCTCAGGATGATATATATTGAACAAACAGTTTTCAAGTCCATACTTTTGGCAACAAGGCACAAGCTTTTTTGCCATTAATCAATAAATAGTAGAAACATCTTAGAATATTATTATAATTAATCGTGAAATTGCTGATTTAATTTGAAATGTTTTGATGACATAACTTTTGCAGACTAAATTGGTATAATACTAGTAACTATTAGAGTTAATACATGTTCACAAACATGTCATACTTTAATATTCATTATCATATTCAGATCAGGTAATAATTATTAAATTAATGGCTAGCTACCTGTGCTTCTTACCCCAGCACTACAGTTTCATCCTGCCCTAACCTGACAAGCCGTGATATAAGTTAAAGAATCTTGAAAGCAGTTTAGACCCCAATTTATAAAAAAAAAAGATAATTGGTATATTTTTTAGTCACATTCATAACTGTTTCCGATATGAAATACTATATGCAATATGGTAGTACTTTTGTTCATTATGTGAATGAATATTCCCCCCCCCCCCCCCATTTTTTTGTGTGGCAAATGCGCGTAATTTAATTCCCACGAATATGTCAATTATTACATTTGCGCGAAATTTGCGTCCGCGAATTTTACAGTATGATATACTATTGTGGCTATAGATTCATAAAATGCTTTCCAGTTAATAAGAATATACTGAGATTTATGCTATTTTGAATATATGTGCTTGTATTGTACTACAGTAACTTGGCCCTGTTTATGTCCGGGTAGTGATAATGCTTCGCTATACTCACTTCACCGGCCATAATCCTCCTATGAAGGCT
>JAUTBT010084951.1:0-11952 GCA_032361225.1 Lepetodrilus schrolli | reverse complement strand
CTGCCCTAAACTGACAAGTCGTGATATAAGTGAAAGAATCTTGAAAGCGACTTAAAACCCCAATCCAAAAAAAAAAAATTAATAAAAAATAAAAAATACGACCGCTAAGTAGTCGACGGCGCAGAACTTCCATATTTCTGCAGACAAAGATTCTACTAGACCCTTGTCATATTAATAAAGATTTGATAAATACTATCTATAATTTGGATTATTTTATTGTGTTGAACCGTGCATATTTCAACGGTAGGCTATATAACACACTACGATTTTAGCTCGTATATTTAGATGGCAAAGGTGGATTCTTTTATGGTCTAGTACCAAAGTCAACCTTGCAGCAATAACTTCATAGTTCATAAATAGGCTATTGTAATTAGCAATCACACATTTGTGAAGCTCGTCTACGGCTTGGAAGAAGTATTCATACCTGTGTAAAGAAGCTAGCCATGATAACGTTAGAAGTAACCTGGACAAATTAGGAATGTACCTGCCGCAAAATATTAGTTGTTTGTTTAATTGGGGGTTAGATCCGCTTTCAAGATTATTTTACTTATATCACGGTTCGTCAGTTTAGGGCAGGAGCAAATCCACAAAATCAGTAGCGCTGAATGTTGCAGTAAAGCTGCTAGGCTGAATTCTGCATTGTCCCATAACAGTATAGACAGCGCATCCTATCAATATCGCGTCAGAAAGGTAACTTTCGTGAACATTGATGCCGGACTCCCGAGAGTAGGCGATAGTTAATACACTGCAGGTTGGTTCTTAACTAAATACACATTGCCATAATGTGCGTTGTTTTCAATTAAATGATATACTGCACAGCCTGTTGTTGACAATGAATAAAAGAGATAGTATGTAAGGAATTTGTCGTTATGTAGAACGATTTCAGTCATTTTAAAGAATGTATTACTTTATATGGGTTGTTTGATTCACAATGGGTAATGCAGCCAAACGATTACATACAAATAATGCAGCTAAACAATTAAATACAAGTAATGCAGCCAAACAATTACATACAAATAATGCAGCCAAACAATTACATACAAATAATGCAGCCAAACAATTACATACAACAAGTAAGGCAGCAGCCAAACAATTACATACAAGTAATGCAGCCAAACAATTACATATAAATAATGCAGCCAAACAAGTACATACAAATAATGCAGCCAAACAATTACATACAAGTAATGCAGCCAAACAATTACATACAAGTAAGTGAACGGCGGGTGGTAGATACACCATAGATGTATTACAGCTCAACTACCAACGACACCAAAGTTATGTTCGCAACCATTGAAGCTTGAGGACAGTATAGTTTTCATATTATTGCAGAAATGACAGCTCTATACCGCTACTTCCCTCTTCAGAACTTGCATCTTGATATTGCCAACTCCTTTCATCTGCACACATGTACTACACATAGCACCATTTGAGTTGAATGACGCCTGTCCAGTTACGTTGTGTGTTATTTGAACCCGAGAATGGTTTAAAGCAACACTGGAATGTCGTTTTCTTCCTAATGCAATTCCTATGAAGCTTTGTCTGAACTGTTGCCCCGTTATGAAATACAAATAGAAATTGACAGCGTGAGTGGCATCACATAACGCAAATGTCAACTGATCAAATAAATACTTCCGGGCAAAGTCCAAGGACAGCCTTCCTGGAGACCAGAAGAAATAGATGAGGATAAATACTGTTCTGGGCATGGTCAAGATTAGAAAGGAGAATGTCACTGTGAGGAGCATGACAGTTATTTGACGTTCATAGCGCCGTAAATGTGAGCCGGAGTCCGTATCACTCTCAGAGTACAACTGGCCTCTTCTTTGTGAAGATTGTTTGATTCTCTTGATAATAAGGACATTGCACACGATCAAAATGATAAATGGTATTAATGAGTACACTGATGCATTGATCCAATACCAGACAGTCTTGAAGAATGCCACGAATTCTGGGGACACTCCACATTGGAAGCCGTCGGGTGACGTTGTCGTCCAGAATATGTGAGAATATATTCCAATAATTACAACAGCAAGAACAGACATACTCAGGCGGGCTCTGTTCAGGTTCCACAGGACAGAGACTCTGAGTGGGAAAACGACGGCCACGAAACGTTCTATTGCCATGAAGACCATAATCCAGTTTGTATAGGTCACTGAGGACAGAACGATCACATTCATGATTTGACAGCCGTAGGTTCCTATGGCGACCTCGTGGTAAGTCAACTGGTGGAATATTAACTTCAGAACTATTGCCAAGTTGTCAACTATTGCCAGCAATGCAACGTAGAATTTTGAAGTCGTTAGGGGCTTCATCCTGCTCAGAGTAATCGTGCTTGCCAGATTGCCAGGGAACCCAAATGCGAATATTATCCATAGGTAGTAGTTGTTGATGTATACCCCAGCCGTGTAAGTCCTCTCGTACTGGTCAGCATCTGCTTCATTGTACTCATAACGGTCCAATAGACTGGACAGGTCGTACTGAAGGTACGTCTCGTTTGCCACATTTACGTCATACATCAGATCCATGATCTTGCCAAAACCGATACGTTCCTATATCTTGGTCTGGTGTCGTGATTTGGACCAGTTCTGCAGAAATTCACGTCAAGTTGCAATCGTGTTGGTCACGCAGTTAGAATAACGTATTCCCTGCGTAGTGATAGGATTATATCGGTCCTATTACAGTCCGCGGTACTCCCTGAAGGCTGTATGGTGGTATGTCCAACCTATTTTCGGGACTCCATTGTACTGTACACTGCATTGTGAAGTTTGGTTCTCAAAATGGGTCTCTGTTGTTGATCCTCCAGGGATATGGTCATTAGTTAAGCCTCCATTGTAGTGTAGCACACGTGTCACATTGAAATGAAGTAGACGATGGCAGTCAATCCGTGCATGATTAGGGCAAGACTGGTCATTGGTTGTGACAGTGAATTAGACACGAGTATTAACCTTACAGTCCGTGCGCTGTGTGTCTGATTCAGTTACCAATCACAGAGCAATGGCTCGTGTTGAAGACAACATAGATTATTTCCATTAGCATCTTTTATCTTGACTGACAAACAGCCGACCTGAAACAACAACGAACATGTCTATCAATACTCCATAGGGATTAATGCATCCCAGCAATATATGCCGCATGGGAGGTATATAATAATCCCAAGAAGGGAAGAAAATATAATATCACTTTAAACACGGTCAATTACATACCATAATGCTCATACGAGTACGCAATCAATAATTACGTATATCAGTTACAATGATCCACGTTTAGACTGGTGTCGTACATTTCGTCATTCGGGAATTGCTGCAATACATTTAATATATTTATCAAGGTACATTTAGAAAGAAAAAGCATAATGATCGTCAGAAAGTCGCTTGAATATTTATCTAAAGTAGTCATAGTGTATATTGCACGTGTATTACTGTGTACAGGTGTTGCCAGGACATGAGTGAAATGATAACTATATATAATATGAAGAAGAAAAGGATAATAACAGTATTTAATATTGCACACAAGTACAAACAAGTAATTTTGAAAGTGCATCTGAAATCAGACTATTTTATTGGGATGCGAGTTCTCTCTCCGATTTTTCTATTGTCAGTCATAAAACTATTTGTTTTGAGACTTATTGCGTGTTATTTGCAAAAATACGTATGCTATTACAATACTGTCTACATAAACGGCGGGCAAACCGTTTCCATTACATTATATCGGTCATTTTTATACAATTTAAAAACATTTCCTGGAATATGAGATTCTGTGTCAGTGGCGTAGCCAGAAGTGAAAAATTGCCATGGTGACTGCGGGAATGCTCAATTTGCTTTCTAAATACAAAATTATCCGCAAGTCACCTAATAGTAGTTTTGCCTCTGTATGTGGACGTTTTGTTGCGTGACTTGGATTGATAGAGATCGGTCCCGTTGAGAATACACATTACAAACTACCCCCGACAAGTGGCTTTACGGAAATGTGTTCAGAGTATAATGTAGCATCAATATATCTAACTAATTGTCCATATGGACCATTATGCACGTCTCGGTGGCATAAACTATCATTTGTGTATCTCATTCAGTGAAAGATGGAGTGGCGAGACGATTATAGAAGTGATCTGGGACGATGTGTTCAGTAGCAATATATGTACAAGTAATCTGTAATAATAAGAAAGGCAATTCACTATTCGGCAGAGCTATAGCATGTCGTTTTCGAGCAGTAACCACATCACCTATGGATGACGTGACTGTGTTAAATACCTGCATATGTCGGCAATGTGCCGACGAAACGTTGTGATTATTAAAACATTAATGTACATAGACAATCTATCTTATGTTTTCGAGCATGAGATTTAAGGTTTTATATTATTATTATTATTGTGTGTGTGTGTGTGTGTGTGTGTGTGTGTGTGTGTGTGAGTGTGTGTGTGTGGTGTGTGTGTGTGTGTGTGTGTGTGTGTGTGTGTGTGTGTGTGTGTGTGTCCTTAATTATGAGCACATTAAAGTAAAACACATTTATATGTCCATCCATTATCTTGAATACTTGTTTTTATGTACATGTCTCGTAAAAGAGGAAATAGAATTGACAATATAGCGGCCTCATACACCACACTACACTATTTATTTTCGAAAAAAAAAGAATCCTAAAATATCAACTGTAGATTTCTGTTTAAAGAAAATATATATCTATGGATACAATTATTGATTAAATACTAATCAATTAGAGAGTCAATAATTACCGGGTTCACACAAAAATTAAGCAGTATGAAACCTTGGCTCAGCCTTATAAAACCATATACATTTCGAATTAGAAGTATAACGATATATAACGATCGAAAACAAAATTTACTTATCCACATATATCGGCGGATAAAAACACATTGTATTTAATAATGGAGGACATCATATTATAAATAAAGAGAGCGCTATGATGTCTTTGCGGATAAGAGAGCTTTGTGAAATGATACCCAGAATCATTGAAGAATGCTCACCTTGTTCACAGTATGTCCTGACCTCCTATCAAATCCACTGCGTCCGACCTGCCACCACCACCAGTGTGGAACAGAGACGTTACCTGGCACTAGACGGCGGTGCTTCAGCTTAGCTTGACGTCCTAGCTCGACCAGTGGTGTCGTTCCCGTAGCCTGTGAGACGGGTGTGATCTATTACGTGTACAGCTAGTCAGGTATCGATCTGTGAGCCTTGTCTTCACTACACTCTGTGGGCAGCTATTGTTCTATCAGTGTTTCCAAATCTTAGAATACGTTTAATAACAGTAATTATGTATGACTATGTTGTCTTGACTATGGGTGACTATGTGGTCTGGACCATGGGTGACTATGTGGTCTGGACTATGGGTGATTATGTTGTCTGGACTATGGGTGACTATGTGGTCTGGACTATGGGTGACTATGTGGTCTGGGCTATGGGTGACTATGTGGTCTGGACTATGGGTGACTATGTGGTCTGGACTATGGGTGACTATGTGGTCTGGACTATGGGTGACTATGTGGTCTGGACTATAGGTGATTATACTGTCTGGAATATGGGTGACTATGTGGTCTGTACTATTGCTGACGATGTGGTCTGGACTATGGGTGACTATGTGGTCTAGACTATGGGTGACTATGTGGTCTGGACTATGGGTGACTATGTGGTCGGGACTATAGGTGATTATGTTGTCTGGACTATGGGTGACTATGTGGTCTGGACTATGGGTGACTATGTGGTCTGGACTATGGGTGACTGTGTGGTCTGGACTATGGGTGACTATGTGGTCTGGACTATGGGTGACTATGTGTGTATGGTGGCTGTGTCTGTATGTTTGTGCCTCTGGTTGGGCAATGTATAGGTGGGTAAGTCTACTTGGCGTTTTAACTACATATGGTGTGTGCAATCACATCTATCTTGTCCATACCCTAGTAAGAGCATTTATAATCCATCTACCAGACATTGTAGTATACTCTTAGCTTATTGTAACCAGTGAATTACACATAGTTGTCTTGGTGAATGCAGTGTGGTGTGGTGTGGTGTAGTGTACAGAACCATGTGGGGCCATCATGTAGTGTAGTGTGGTGTAGTGTACAGAACCATGTGGCGCCATCATGTAGTGTAGTGTGGTGTAGTGTACAGAACCATGTGGGGCCATCATGTAGTGTAGTGTGGTGTAGTGTACAGAACGATGTGGGGTCATCATGTAGTCTAGTGTGGTGTAGTGTACAGGACCACGTGGAAACACAACGCCATTTCCTCCTAAATAGTACACTACCATTTTAGGAGTTTTGTAGAGCGAAACAACATTTTGAAAATAAAAGAAACTATTTTCAAAGTTAAATACTTGCATTTATATGAAGATGTTTATAGGTGGTATATAGGTGTATTTGTGTTTTTCTGTTATCCTTTATCACGTGGTGTCCAGAGACTGTGACGTGTACAGCTGTATAGTGATGACGACGCGGAGGCTGCACCACTCATTCAAGGCACCTGTTTCCTTCTACCTGCACTATATTATTATATACATGTTCCCGAGCCATAGACCTGGCATATAGGGCCTACGAAAACAATATTTTGTCAAAGAAAACTGCATTTTATTATATATTTTCACTTCACTTTTTTTGTTGTATAGCGTACATCGTCTGTTTACTCTTGAAAGTGCTTTCAACTATGTGTGGAACATAACGGTATCGTCAGTAATTAGGCAGTAATTCTGCATATCGCACATGATATAACTACATGTTGTATGCACACTCCTCGTTCCTCGTGGACAACTTAACACTAGTTTGAGTCGTACGAAATAACGATTACATAATGTGTCAGGATACTAGTACACTCTTTCGTGTCCAGTTCTAGTCCTAAATCAAGTCTATGCTATGGGGACTACTAAATGTAGTACTGTATTCTACAGACAATGTATTTGTGGGTTTGTATGGAAGGGCATGTTGTACAGGCTTTGTAGTGAAGGCCCCGTATTGATGATGCTGTATGGATGTATTGATGGGTTTGTATGGATTCCCATAGATCTCTTGTCACAAAATTAACATAATGTGAACTTGTTTATATACGGGTCGTTGGCCTCCTATTACAGAAATAAATGATTGGATTCGCATGTGTTGATGGGTTTTCATATATTCCCATGTCTTAATAGGTTTGCATAGATGCTCATGTATTAATGGGTTTGTATGGATTCCAATGTATTGGTCGGTTTGCTTGGATTCCCATGTACTGATGTCCTTGTATTGAAACTATGTATCGATGGGTTTGTATGGATTCCCATGTATTGATGTGTTTGTATGTATTCCTAATTTCCCATATATTGATGTGCTTGTATGGTAAGCCGTGTATTTCAAGTATGTGTATGGCAAGTCGTGTGTTGAAGTGTTTGTATGGCAAGTCGTGTATTGAAGTGTATGTATTCAAAAATATGGGTGTGGTTACTACAGAAGTAATATATTCCATTACATTCCATACAGAAGAACAGATGGTGACAACAATGTCACGATTCAGATCTAAGGATGCCATAAAGTCGATTATCTCAACCGTCAGTTGGTGTTAAAATAACCCATCTCTACGTTTCATGTTAGTTGTCACTACTATTAGCTGAATGGTTTTGAACTTTCGCAAAGGGTCATGGTTGAACCTGGCCTGGTTACGTGGTCTGGACTATGGCTGACTATGTGGTTGAATGATGGCATTGTGGTATTGACGAGTAGGAAAACAGCTTAACGTGTTGCAGAATACTTCAACAGTCTGGATATATTGTATTGATAATCATTGCCTTTGCATCTGAGATGTGATTTCTGTTGTCGATCCCGAAGCTGAATGAAAATTACTATGTATCAGTTTCGTAATTTCCCAGCAAGGAATACAGCACCTAGAGAGCACGGTTTACGGCACCTATTATTTAGCCAATGGCCACCTAGTATTTGGCCAGAAGTGTAGCAGGTGAAGTTTGGAGTTTTCATCTGGAGGTCAATGAGCGTGATAGTCTCCCCGAGATGTCTGTGAACGTGATGGGTATTACAGTTTATTACCCCAGCGTGTTGTTTCAAAGTATGACGAATGAAAACCGTACGTACCGCACGGTACGTATTGGTTTCTAGCGTTCCCATTGGTTGAAATGCCAGAACTACTTTTGGCAGTACACTAGGCACTTAACACCATTGATACAAATCGGAAACTATTAATTTAAATACATAGAACAGCAGCACATGAATTGTGACCTTAAAGGCATACAATCACGGGTTTGTTTACACATTTCATGGTCAAACGTATTTTTACATGCAAATATGTACATTGATGTGTCTACACAAATATATTGGGTAACCAGCTACATTTTCCGCATATCCCACTTGCTTTCAATATTTTCATATTTCATTATTTTTTAATATGTATGTTACGTAGCTATGATGGTACCAGTGGTCGTGAAAGGTTATTGTTACCGTTTTCAATGATTAGAGTTATACCCCTTAGTCTATTAGACTAGTACATTATTCGGGTTTACGGGAAATGTAAACTGCAATAGAATTTTACCAATCCTAGATATCTGGAAGTACACAAGCATTTTAAACTCCAATTCGGTCCAAAACGACAATTTAATCTGTGATTGTATGCTTTTAAGTTTATTATGATGTGATCAGTTAAGAAGATGAATATCACCTAAATGTATATCTGATAAATAAAATGGATGATACAATTATATCAAGTAGGCCTAGATTTATCTGGTATCTTTGGAAAATCAAAAGAAAAATGAATGGCATTCCCAACAAATGAGCAGTCTCCGACATAATAAGCACAATAGTTATCACGTCAATATATCGGGGAATCCTCGATGGGAAACTTACGATAATCCAGTTTTGAGCACTTTCTTGAAATTCAAGGAGAATCTTTTAACAAACAGTTCGCAGCGATATTCGTCCAATAGTCATTGATGATTTCTGCATCTGTCCTAGATATTAATCCAGCGAATTAGTATGATCTGATCACTTCGTTGTTGTCTTGATATGTAGTATACTATCTTCTAGTATTTGTTCCTGTCGACCACACATTCACGATCAGCTGATGATGTTTACTATGACCAGCCATAATTTTGACGATGCCAGGAAATCGTATTTTATCACACCTACATTTCGAATTTTCGGGTCTCATACCACCTAGACCACACTAGATAACATTATGGGATTTTTTGCTATAGATATCAGGAAATCCCACTTTGTTATGCCTACATTTTAAAATGTTCGGGAGCATGCCATCCAAACCCCACAGGATAACGAGTTCGAAACATGTTATTTTTTGGTCTGTAGACAGGAAATCGTATGATATTATCGTTATATGTTAAAATTTCCGGTGTTTAAACTTGGGTGCTAAAATCTGTCAACATCTTTACCGATGCCAGGAAATCGCATTTTTTAATTCCCATATTTAGAAATTTCAGGGAGCATACCCCCCAAACCATAATAAATAACATTGTGGCTTTTTTCTATAGATACCAGAAAATCGTACTTTGTTATGCCTACATGTCGATACATTTATCCCACTAAATAACATGTTCTAACAGTGATAAGTTTTTTTCACATATAGGCCTACTAGTATACAGATTGAGAACCACCACCCCAACACCCCACCCCTGCAAATGGGCCCAGACCCGCCAGTGCCAGCTGATGTCTTACCGCCCGCACTGATATACTGATAATATTTATTTAATAATAATTGATAGCGGTACTTAGGCACTCGGCACTCATCTATATTGTTATAAGAAATAGTGTTCATAGAAGTCTATAATCACGTTAATTACCGGGACTACGTTGGATTGTTGTATAGTCTTTCGCATGATAGTAAACCGGATTTCGAGCTAATTTGGTATTCGTCGGCATGTATATTCGTTGCTATCAGTAAAACATCGTTTTCGATTGAATCTGCATATATCCAATACATCTGGAGCAATAAATAGGATATTACACGATGTTATATTTAATATCAACTTTACGTCCCTCGTGAAATAATTGTATTTGTACTCGCTGAAGCTTAACATTATTACATTCGGGACATAACGTCGATATTAAGTAGAACATAGTGTAATATCCTCTATTTGACGTATCTAATTTACTCCAATGTATTTACGTCAATAGCTGTATGGACGTGGCTTTTATGTTAGCGAAGTCATGATTTTAGAACATAGCCACTTTTACTACAGTACATAGGTAACCGTCAGCTGCGACTATCGACATCATCACGCATATTCCAGAACCCCGTAGTGTTAGCTGCGGTGAACAGTCGTAGCGACGCTATACTAGTTAATGTGACATGGAAATGGTCACCTGTTGACGTCAGATCATATATTCTGACAACCGATACGGATGTGTACTAATGATGCTGTTTGGATAAACAGTTGACAACAATACACTATTGTACATGTTTTTTAGCAAGTTTTACCCAAACCACACGGAATATTTTAATTTATCATCTAATAGAATACTACTATTTATAGATGCTACTATATGGAAATAGTAAACAAGATGACAATTACGATCGGAAACTAGATGTGCTAATCGACGGTATTTAATACATGTTTACAATTTGTAATAAGAATTATTCTTAAAGTTGTTTCTTTCCTTTGGTGTATTTATCAATGAGTGAAGCGGTTTACAATTTACTACGCGTAACTTTAAAATGTTGATTCACACGTTGATGTTTTCTTCTTATGGAGAAGTATTTACAAAGAGTATCTCTAAGTGCAGGATATAGACGATATCTAAAGACACTCGGTTAATAATATATATTTACACACGCAAGAGTGAACAGTACAACAGCTACGCGAGCAAACCATAGCTAAAGAAATATAGTACCGATCAGTGTATATAAGTGTCTGTAGACCATATCCGTATCTCTGTCTGTCTGTGTGTCTCTCTCTCTCTCTCTCTCTCTCTCTCTCTCTCTCTGTCTCTCTCTGTTCTATTTTCTCTCTCTCTCCCTCTCCCCCTCTCTCTCTCTCTCCCCCCCTCTCTCTCTCACACACAAACACACATACTCTCTCATACACACACATAACACTCAAAATCTAGCTATGTGCGTGTAGGTGTGTGTGTAGGTGTGTGTGTGTGTGTGTGTGTAGGTGTGTGTGTGTGTGTGTGTGTGTGTGTGTGTGTGTGTGTGTGTGTGTTGTCCGTGAACTAGTGGCATGAACGTGACATCGTAATTATCTACATCCTATAGTACATTCTTCATTGTGTATACTGAAGGAAATGTAAGTACATACGAGGTTTGTACTATACATCTATTGGTATCATTGGTGACACATTTTTCATTTTAATATTGTGTATGTTTGTTTTGATCTCTTCTATAGAGCAGTCTACAGGGGGATTCTTCTCGAAAGTACTCAGTTATCTCCCCGTTGGAATAAGATTGATAATTTTTGTCTAAGATTAGACATATGGGTATCCTTTCACAATTCTCTCTTATCCGCTAAGAGACCATATTGCTCTCTTTGCAGTGTATTAGCTATCGGCAAATATAGCGTTATGGCCTCTTATAGTGGAGTGGCTTAGGGGAATGATCGTGACACGCTGGCCTAAAGCACCAAATTTGGCACAGTTGTACCTTAGGATAATACAAAACATTTTAAGGGCCAAGGTCAGGGTCAGTTCAAGGTCAAAGGTCAAATATATATGATTTTTATATTTCCCATAATTCACCAGTTAATATAAAGTTGAAATACTCAAAACAACTATATGAAGTTTGAAACAACATATAATATTAACAAATCATAATGAAATTTGCATAAATCCAAAATGGCCACCATTTTCTAACAAGATGGCCGCCATATATCTAACAACGCACGACTTGTGCTGGTAGTTTGCTAATTAATTTGAAATTAATGTTTACACAAATCAATTAAAATATTCACATGATCATGAATATATACCATTTATAATGTTATTTGCTATTCATATTACAACAAACAATTTCAAAT
>JAUTBT010084950.1:0-11954 GCA_032361225.1 Lepetodrilus schrolli | reverse complement strand
GGGCCCCCGGGGCGGGATTTGAACCTGGAACCTTTGGCTCCGAAGTCCAATGTTCTACCACTGCGCTACCACCCGCCCGATTTTCCCCATCTTTATTGCCCAAAATGTTTGTGAATTTGCTGATATTTGCTAAAATATGGATTCCATTGCTTTGATCTATCCTTATGGATAGCATTCTGCAAACTGTGATATAGTTTTATAGCAAAAGTCTATATAATTTATTGAATTTAATTTTCCTATTTTGATCACCACTGGTTGCTAGGTAATTATTATGTTTAAAACAAAACATGAGGTCAAATACATTCAAGTGCAACCATTTAAAAGTATAAACTTTAAAATCAGGATTGTATGAACTAGTCCATACAGTCCCCAATCCTCCACTCTCACGGAAAGGTTTCCAAATATGGTCACTTCTACGTCATAAATTGATGTGATATCATTACATCACAAGATTTTGAGCAATTCTGCACTTTCCGGAGACACCACGGCACACTTCGTTAACTTCCGATGAAGTGTCGTTTTTCCGTCATGCCATAACGCGCCCGTCTGGTAACCCAGCGGTCGTGAGTTTGAGCCCGGGTAGGTAGGGCCACATATATTTAATGAATTTCAGGATACTTGAAATACATACACCACGGGGAAAATGTGGTGCTGAATTCTAAAGGTGCTCCCAATTTCATTTTCAAGATATTAATTTCCCATTTTCGTCATCACAAATTTATGTTAATATTTCTATGGAAATTAACATTATTTGAACTATTTTGTAGTTTATTTGTGCTTCTGAATATTGCCAAACAGTTTCTAAAAAAATCTTCGAATTTTGTTCCAACTTGATCTCCGTAAACCATAGATTATAGTCGACTATAATCTATGCGTAAACAGACAATTTTCCGTTTACCACGGAAATGGGTATACGTCAGTATCATGGCTACCGAAGTGATGACGGTGTATTGTTAAATGTAAGCATGGCAATAGCAGTGTTTTGTGATAAACGAACGAGGAAGTGAGAGTTCTTTACGTTTAACATTAGAAAATAGATCGCGATCTGTGGGATTTCCTTGATTGGCGTGAACGAAAACCTTACACATGAATGGAATTACAAAATATCCCCACGTTATATTCCGAAATTAAATCTATCATTTAAATAAACGGTAATCAGTTGGTAATTTGACTTACAGTTACATCAATTTCAATGAGTAGTATTTGTTTAAATAATGTATGATTGATTACCAGCTGATGTGTTGCGAGACGAAACAAAATCCGCGCTTCCCGGCACCAACCTTCATCATTAAATTTGATTGGCTTAATCGAAGATGCACCAGCCAATCATTATTGCTGTTTTAGGCAAAACATTACCATTGAACCAATGAACGACTATATAACAAATAACTACTGTATGTGACGTCACAACAATAATATTTTGGTATTTTGGATCAGCTGGTTTTTTAATATTTTTTTTTATACTGATCCATGTGTTTACGGATTAACCATTGTTTACCTAGAATAAAGTCCCGTAACTTCGGTCACTTAGTGCTGTTATTGTTAGTGCCAAGACTCTAATCTGATAGTTGAATATGGACACCTACGGCTCTGGCGAAAACAGGTGCGAGAAATTATGTTTGTTGTACAGTTGCCTAATTCCGATCATTGCGAGTCAATATGACATACATAAAATTCATTCGCGGGAATACACGACACAGCACATGCTTTATAATGAGCTATTTTGAATATCCATCCATTTATTTAACTGGAATTCAAAATATAAATAAAGTAAGTTTTGTATTTGTTTTATCAGTGTTATTTCAACGACTGGGGATAAACCACATCACACATTAATTTTGATGATAAATATCACAACGTCATGGTCTAGACTAGTTGTGATACAGTTTCACAACAAGTCCACACATTTCATTACATCTGTACATAAATGTATTGAAAGCAGTGATATGATGTCCACTGAATACTCAATACTGTCACACGAGGTTGTATGAAAATCTATATTAAAATGTATTTAATGAAGTTTATATCTGTAATTTAATACATTTATTGATCAGACATTACACTGTTTCAGGTTTTGTAATATTTTTCACAGTATTAATCATTGATCTCATCATAACAATGTTTTTATATGATATATCTAGTCATGTTTGAACCTCACACAAATATCAAATAAACCTACAACATGGTGTTGTTTATTTAAAATGTAAAAAAAAAAATGCACAGCTAAATTGAGATTGTAGCACCTCTATCATGACATACCTCATATTTTTCTATTTTTAGAAACTTTATGCTGTATATGTTGTTCATGCAGGGAACTATTAAGAGTTTAAAATCTATATGTTGGCAACTATAAGGACAATCGGCTAATAAGGTACTGCTTAACCCTGTCCATGCTGAAGGCAACTGGAGATGCCCTAAAGAGCAGTGACTGTGTCTAATCCAGCAGATAGAGGGTTAATAGCGTTGTTGCCTCATTTCATCAGTTATTAAATTTATTACCGTTACCTGAATATTAGCAAGTATTATCCAGACATATGGACATATAAAGTCCAGCTGGCAAATCATGCAAATAGAGGGCCATGATTTAAGATCGAATATAGTATTTCAAGATACTTGAAGATATTTAGCATGAGAAATCAGATACTAATTCAGTTTGAAAAAGAAATATGATATTTTGGAAGTTGCTTATATATACTAAATAGCAATATAGTGTGTTTCATCATGAAAGCACCTTACAATTGAGATTAAAGTTACAGTATTGAAAGGCAATAGTTCCATACTTTTGTACTTTACACTGAAGCACCATTAGCAAGCTAACTGGGCTTAGGTCACAATTGATGTATACCGTACATGTATTATTAATTATTTGTATTTGATATCCTCCACACAAGCATGGTAAATGGATTTCTTGTCTGTTATTTATACCTGTGTAGTCTGGGCGCAAATCGAAGTTTACATCACTTCCTGCTATAGTAAAGGCATGGTGTACATTTAGGCATGTACACGACCATTCGTGGAACACAGGAATAGTACTTTTGTAGTTACATTAATTATTGGGCATCTTGGAGGATAATGGAAATTTAAGATTTTACTATGTTTAATTATTATTAATAGATTGTTCTTCAACAATTATCAGCATTTACAGATCTCTATTTGCTTATTTTCAGCGAACGTCCGAAATGGTATATTCACATCGCAGATTTTGCTAATGTGTTGAAGGCATTCATTGGCTCAAACTATCTGTCCATTGCCTTCGCCTTTAGCCAGAGTGGTCTTGTTGTAAGTACTTTCTGTCCATTGATGTTACCTGCTTTATTATGTGTATTGACGTTAATATTTTATTACTCTTAGAAATCCAGAAGGCCATAATTCATTATATGTTCTTGCCCATAGGGATGTAGTGTTGGAGTGTCATCATCAAAGTGCATTATCCCATCCTTTTACCGATTGGTTGGTTTCAGTAAATGTTTAATTTCATTGGCCAGGTTATCAATCTTGCCCATTAAGACACTAAGAGTGAAGAACTGTTATTTTGTTGTCTGTCTTTCAGCCTGGCATCATCAGCCTGTTTTTGATTGCCTTTGTAACCGACCACTGCTGTCACATGATCATCAGATGCAAATATGATGCCATTAAGCACGTGACTGCCACACAGACAGCATCACAACAGAAACACGTGACCAGTCATGTAAATATATGCATCGAGGACAAGGCCAGTGATGACCTCTATAAGAAAATGATACGAAATTTATCATATGGAGATATAGGGAAAATCAGTTATGGTAAACCAGGCGTCGTGATTGTGAACTTTTGTATTTTTATCACACAGTTTGGATTTTGTATTTCATATTTTATTTTTATAGGGAATACGATACAAGCGCTTTTTCCATTCCATAAATGTCAGGCCATCAATGGCACGGAACCACACCTATGTGATACTTTGACTGATAATTCCAAGATGGTGCATGTTTTAAAACATTCGACTTTTTATACAAAAGATGGTGTCATGACTACATATCATGGAAATGGTGGATGGGAATATGACAAGAATACGTCTGTGATAAATGCGACGGCTATATCCTCAATGTTGTTTGTCTCTTCTGCTCCGTCACTCAAGCTCCTGGTTCTCACTCCACTGCCGGTGTTCATTGGCTTTTCTTATGTGCGAAATGTACGACACCTAGGTGCAATAAGTGTCGGGGCAAACCTGTCCATTTTCATAGGTGCGGTGTCAGTCATGGCATACCTGTTTGCAAGTAGGTAAACAACAACACTTTACTAGTAAAGTAGTATCTAATTGTCATATATGTCAAACATGGGGTTTAAAATTTTGCATGAAATGCATTGATAAAATATCTCGGGGAATACTTCATGGAATAAAAAACAAAAATACTACCCTTCCCTTCACAGCCTCCATTTATCCTCCATTTATCCTAGCGGCATTGAATTTCCCGCAATTCGATTTACAATAAAGTCTGTGTTCCACCAACAGTGCATGTTCATGTTGTTACCATGGTTACTATGACATCTCTTATAATATTGTTAACCAATTCATTTTAAAACAAAATCACTGAAATACTAATGAAATACTGGCCGATTGCTTTTTTTGTAGATTATATTGTATACTAGTACTGTATATACCAACTTAGTTAATTTGACAGATTTTCAAGTGTCTTCAACATACAAGTTGTGGAACTGGTCAGAGTTACCTATATTCTTTGGACTGGTTACTGGAGCTTATGAAGGAATTGGCACAGTAAGTGTAACTATAGTTTGGGTGATCATGTTAGCAGAGGTAAAAGTAGTTGGGGTGATCATGTTAACAAATGGTAATTGTGGTTGGGGTGATCATGCTAGCAGATGTCACATGATAATGTGTTAGCATTGACTCCTAATATTTCTAAATATTAACCAAACAGTTTAAATCTCACAATTCAAATATTATCTGATCAGCTATCAGAATGGAAATGCATATGGAATATCAACACAGTATTGTTCTACTAAACATAGTCTGGAAAAAGAATGATACCAGATTCCTCAAGCCATTCGAAATTTCATAGAACGTTTCTACACAAAATATCTGCCAGTCCTTTATTAATTTTATTGAGTATATATGTTATTGAGTATATATTATCACTGGCTCGTATCTCAACTTCTACTGGAACATAGTCATGACTGCATACATCAAATATTAAATGGAATAGAAACTAAATTGAAACTTAATTTTTATGCATTCCAACAGATTATACCAATTGAATCAAGTATGGAAGGCAACCGTCACAACTTCCCCAAGTTCCTTCATGGTTCTGTTGGGACACTGTCTACCATTTTGGCAGCATTTGGAATCCTTGGCTACATGAAGTTTGGTGCGGCGACCAGCCAGATGATAAACATTAATATTCCATCCAGCAGCTGGCTTGCTCTGGCTGTCAACATTTGTCTGTGTATTGGAGTTGTCTTGACTTTTCCACTCCAGATATTTCCAGTCATTGATTTGATGGAATTATTCTTATTTGCTAATGGTGAGTCTGGTCACACGGTTGTCGTGAATTGTTTGATACAGAATAGAGATGGGTAGAACAAACTGAAAGTTCTCATACGAGCAAAAACAAATTTATTTATTTTTTATTGGGGTTTAAAACCACTTTCAAGTTTCTTTCACTTATATCACAGCTTGTCAGTTTAGGGAAGGAGGAAACCTGCAACATCCGTAGCACTGAATGTTGCAGTAAACCTGCGAGCATCGGCTGGTACTGAGACGATTACTGTATTGCCATGGTACAGACTGCATATCCAGTAATGTTCACGTCAGAAAGGTAACTTTCACGACCATTGATGCCAGGCTTCTGGGACGAGATTTGAGCCCAGGCCTTTGGCTCTGAAGTTTAAATGTTCTACCATTGGCATTGTGCTACCACCTGCCCTGTTCTACTTTCATTGATGCCCCAAACTCCTAGATCGTCAACACAACACACTCACCATGTTCACACCCAACAAGAAGGTGTTTACGTAGTACAACACACATCCCTTTTACCTTATGATTCAACAAATGAACTGGCAAGAAATATGCACTAACTGTACATATATCCACTGCTGTTGACAGGTGGAGTATGTGGCCCTAAGAAGAAGAATCCATTTGCAGATTACGATGATGAGAATCGATATAACGACCATGATGATAAGGAAAGCTTGTTGCCCGCAGAACCAGACACGACGGCCCATGTGCCTGTTGCATCTGTCATCTCGACGGAGGTGAGATTGTTTGTGTGTCTCGTACAGGAAGTAGCATCTGCACAGCTGAGAAGGAACACTGCACTAGATGATGTCTAGATTACAGTGATAATCAATGCATTGCTATCTGTCTAGCTTCCCATAAAGTGTACTCGTAGGACACTGGAAGGTGTTGTACACCAGCTGTTGTGCGGTATACTCCCCAGGATGTTTTTAAAATATGCATGTCACAATATGCTATTTCCTGCATTTTAATGTCATAAAAAAGCAACTCAATTTAACATCAAATTCTGCTGCTTTGACCTTATCAGAATTTTGTTTCAATCAATAGAACAAAATGAAAACTATTTCTTTTCGTAAACTTAGCCAGTCATTCTGTTCTTTCGTTCAGAGAGTCTACTAATGGGCGAAATCCTAGATTTCTAAACTTAGCTTCAGGTATTCCTATATCCCACATTCCCAATCCTCCTGCTACAACTGCTTAGCACCTTGCACCATCAAGACCAGGTGCGAAGAGGGGACTTCTTGGTATATGAGGCCGCCATCCAGAGAGACAGAATCGCCAAGATTCGGAAGGTGGCCTGGGCTAGGAAGGCCCGACTACAGAAAAGATAAGCTAAAGACCCAGGGATGCGGCAGACCATCTTGTCCCTGACACAGACAGTCAATGCCATCTCAGCCAGATTGGATGTGGAGGCATCCCCCCAGTCGCAGCCATCTAAGCCAACCATCCCGCAGCGATCTACAACATCCGATGATCCCCATAGACACTTCACTGGAGACATACCATCACAAGTCTAGGGCGACGGACCAGGACGAGTCCCTGTGGACACCCGACAGGGAACATCTGCAATCTACGCCGACCAGCATACCGGATCAACCTACAGGGCAACCTCAAGACTACAGGGCAACCTCAACCGTCCACGTCGACAGCCAGACACAGCCAGAAATGTGATGCTTAGAGTGTGGACATCTTTCATTTGTTCAATTACCTTTCAGGGTAATATTTTACAGGACATGCCATGAGTGACATCATGAAGTGGCATTATGTACTAAACATATCTTTGACATTATACACATATGATATATCCTTGTACACATATATCCATACTGGTATGTGCAAGGATATATCGTATGTGTATACACATGAATGTGGACGTCCACACACTCGGAGGTCTTCTTGTTTTTGTCACTTGCAGGTGTCAACCCTAAAGAGAAATGTTTTCAGGATGTTACTTGTTGGTGCTGCTGCAGGTTTTGCCATTCTCTTCAGGGACAAGTTTGCCTACATCGCAGCATTTACAGGTTAGTTTCCATGGTGATGACACAAACTAACGGATAGATAAAACCAAGTCCACAGCTGAATTAATTAGTAGTAGTAAACAGACTTTGTAAACCTATTTCCCTTTGTATATGAAACTGTGGCAAATGTAAAAAATCATGTGTTAATCATTGCATTGTCTCCATATAGATATATACAATTGTTCTCATTACATTTTGATTTAGTTTGAAGGTGAATGTGAATTCTTACTCAGTATTGTTATTTGATTGATGGTACTACCATATTTGTGTTATTGTACTATATAGACCTAGCAATGTTGCCATATCTGTTCTAGAGGCTATCGGCAGTGCTCTTGGCCTACATTGCTATATCTGTTCTAGAGGCTATCGGCAGTGCTCTTGGCCTACATTGCTATATCTGTTCTTAAGGCTATCGGCAGTGCTCTTGGCCTACATTGCTATATCTGTTCTTAAGGCTATCGGCAGTGCTCTGTTGGCATACATTGCTATATCTGTTCTAGAGACTATCATCAGTGCTCTGTTGGCCTACTTGTTGCTATATTTGTTCTAGAGTCTATAGGCAGTGCTCTGTTGGTCTACACGTTGTCATATTTGTTCCAGGTGCTATCGGCAGTGCTCTGTTGGCCTACGTGTTGCCATGTCTATTCCAGCTAAAGCTGCTTGGGTCGTCTGCTCCTTGGTACGTGCGGACCAAGAACATTAGCATCATCACTGTCAGCATCATATTTAGCACCATCAGTCTTTACTACACTGTCAAGAATATAGTATCAGGAATTAGATAGATTTACAGCTTACACGAATCTGTACAGGATGTTAGCTATTCAATAGTGGCATTAAAGTAAAGGTTCAAGTACGAGACTGATGCCCGAGGTCACACTTTTCCACCCACCGACGCCGAGATCTTCAGACCTCATTCTCGAGATCTTCAGACCTCATTCTCGTACTTGAACCAGCATCACAAACTGAATAAATATACATTTTGATGATTTTCAAAACCACATTATAATGCAGCACCACTGCATGAATACTGATACTTCCTGAACTGATGCTCTGGCTGTGTACCTTTTCAAGGATGGCAAGAGGATCACGTGCTGTTTATAGAAGCACAACAGACTAGATGAATTTACGTGCGATTTCTTCGAGGACTGCATTGCGCAGTTGGTAGTGTCAATGGCTCATGTTTCATGAATTGGAAGTTTTGAGTTCAATGCTGACTGATGTCAAGATATTTTATTATGATTGTAGTATTCCAACTTAGGCCATAGTTATTTGATTACCTGGTTTAATGATCCACCAACCCTATGTTTTCCACTTTGGAAAATAACACTAATTATTTTTTATTATATTCCTAAATGATTAGGGAACAAGTCGTATAATCCATCATTGGACATAAACAAAGACTGGTCAACTTGATTGCTAACTGGAAAATATGTCTAACAAAAGTCTAATTTATAACAATTACTGCTATTGACAAACAGTTCTTTGAAAAGTAATTGTACATTCAAATCTGAACAATGTATGCGTACTGGTGTTTCTAAAAATGATATTGATCAATTATGTTATTTTATTTCAACTGACCATTCATTCATAATCTCCAATTATTATTATTTTTATATTGGACCCGACCGACTGGCCAAAATATCAAATTATATTTATTTATATTTTCAACTACCCTAGCCAAAATTATCACAGAAAAATCCATCAAGCAGGGAATCAAATGACTATGGCCTTAGTAGTATTAAACCATACTTACTGGAGTGACTATAGGATGTTCTGTGATGCTCAGTAATACCCAAGATCCTACTCTGTAAAACCTGGTCACACTCAGTAAGACTCGGTTGTGTTCAGTAAAACCTCAGGTACTCTAAAGTAAGATCTGTGTGGACACAATGAGACCGGAACTTGACACATGGACTGATCCAAGGTCTTGTTAATAGATGGCAGTGGAAAACATAGAATGAGGTCACAGGAGGATTATAATGAACATAATGATATTTTTATATTTTATTATTAAGAACTGTTACTACTATATGTGTTATCTTTTAGCTTTTGCTATACAGTATTTATGATACCTATGTACACATGTACATATAATATACGAGTATCTGTTGTTTCCCTAACCTCCAATTAAATCTGAAAACTCAAGTAGTTATGAAGTTGGGTATATTTTTAACTGGAGATTTGTGCCACTTTCAAGATTATTTTGCTCATGTCTCAACTTGTTAAGTTTGGAAGCGATTTTTACATGTTAAAAGCATACAATTACATATATGAGTGGTCATTTTTTACTAGCAAATGCAAAGTACATTCACTTATATTACTGATAAAACCCGAATTATGTTTTAATCTAATAAACTGATAAAACTATCTGTGATTGTTTGAGTTCAGTAATTATATTCTAGAATATGTTTTATGAATAAAGCCTTACTAACCTAGCAACCTTTCATAAACTATAAATGTTTAGTAATAAAATCGTGATTACATGTTGATGTTTTTTTGTATTCTATTTCATGAACATTTCTATTTTCTGGGTTGTGGGTTTATGACAGGAGGAAAGCTGTATGCCGATAATTGCAGTAAATCTGTTAGCACTGGCTGGTATGTATAGTACAGAAAACCTGTTAGCGTTGGCTGTTATGTATAGTACAGAAAACGTGTTTAACACTGGGTGGTATGTCTATTACAGAAAACATATTAGCACTGACTGGTATGTATAGTACAGAAAACCTATTAGCACTGACTGTTATGTATAGTACAGAAAACCTATTGGCACTGGCTGGTATGTATAGTACAGAAAACCTATTAGCACTGGCTGGTATGTATAGTACAGAAAACCTGTTAGCACTGGCTGGTATGTATAGTACAGAAAACTTATTAGCACTGGGTGGTATGTATGGTACAGAAAACCTATTAGCACTGGCTGGTATGTATAGTACAGAAAACCTGTTAACACTGGGTGGTATGTCTATTACAGAAAACATATTAGTACTGACTGGTATGTATAGTACAGAAAACCTGTTAGCACTGGCTGGTAACAAATCAATTTCAGAAAAAGTAGTGTAGTGTATGATAAGTAGAATAGCCAGAACACAGCCATGTTTATGCTTTTGAAATTCCTCCTAGTGTGATATCAGATCTTCAATGATGACGAGGTGAAACTTCATTGATTTGCAAAGCATATCCTTTCCATAACATTTCATATCGGAATATTCTGCTCCAATATGATCTAGTCGTCTATATCATTTGTGTGCATCACAAAATCTCTTTAATGCTGAAAGTCACCTATAATACAATGAAGACATCAAGGCTCAATTGTTACTCTTTATTCACATGACGGACAGCCGACAATAACTGAACTGACCTGGAAGTATTGGCAGCACACTATGGAATGAATTCCTGTATAGTGGACCGTTTGTCAGCAAGAATCGTAACAGACAACAGAAATAAATACATGTCACAATTTCAACACATCATGTTTAAGATTGTTTTTAACATGTCTATTATAAGAACTTCTACTAGACTTAATAAGCACTACTATTTTTTATTATTATCATAAAATGAAATAAAATATATAAATGCCGTACATAAATATTCATACATGTCTGAAGAATTGAAACTTGAGGCATACCAATTTGATTAACTGTTACAGATAACTTCATTTTCTCTCCAGTTTTATTACTAAACAATAAGTGAAGATAGATCATTATTTATTATATTATGTATCTAATGCAGTTTCAGATTATGTGGACTGTATTACAATTGGGTGTTCCATCAATAAATATAAATCTAAGAAATCTTTTGTTATTGAAACTTATCATCACAATTCAAATTCCAACACACCAATCCTTGCTTTTGATATATAGCTAAAAATACTATAGATTGATTAATCAAATTGGGTCTGGCATTTAGGAAGAATGTTATCATCCTTTTGACATAGTATGTAATATTAATGTTTCAAAAATGGGTAAATAACATTGAACACAATGTGGCATTACATAATGCTCTCAAATCCATAAAATTCAGAACCGTGGTTTTGACCCTGGGAAATGAGAATGTATATAATAGACTGATGATTGTAGGGTGCTGCAAGAAATATGAAATGTTTCCAATTCCTTTACATAATACATATGACAAAATGCTATACATGTATTGTATAAATGGACTAAGACTTTATACAATATGCAGTTGTGGGATTTCCTCATTCAATGATGCATCTTGCCTTAAGGAGTTATTTCCCCTAAATGTACAGTGATTTAGTTTTAAGTAGCATGTAGTGTTCAAGTCGAAGGAAAGTGTATTGAGATATCAAATAAGAGGCTGTATTCCAATTTAATAACATTATTATATATTTTTTTAATTGGGGTTTAGAGTCGCTTTCAAGATTCTTTCACTTATATCACGACTTGTCAGTTTAGGGCAGG
>JAUTBT010084949.1:0-11954 GCA_032361225.1 Lepetodrilus schrolli | reverse complement strand
ATGCCGGGCCCCCGGGGCGGGATTTGAACCTGGAACCTTTGGCTCCGAAGTCCAACGTTCTACCACTGCGCTACCACACGCCAAATTGTACGTAGTTCGATACTTCTTTAAATTGTCCTTAGTTCTGTCATGATCATGAGGATTGGCATGCTGACCCTGTTTCATGTAGTCGTCTTAACTAGTTAGGATTTTATCCATTTTAACACGTAGATTCTAGTAAATCATACTTTACAACGCTGTCAAATAAACGTGATGTATGTCCTAGCAATATCTCACGAATAGGAAGGTTTGAAGTCGTTTTTATGTAAAGACTCGTGGGGAACCTCTTTTATTGATTCAATGCCTAACTTCTCGCTGAATTACAATTCCCCACAACTTACCGCATCATAAATATATAGTTATCAGATCTCTGAAATAAAGATCCGGCTCCGAGATTGCGAAACTCATTTTAGTACGATTTCATACTAAACTCAGTCTCAAAGTTTTGTTCACAAATCCGTATTGTATATTTGAGCTAGAGCATGAAATTGTACTCAAAATATTTCGTAATGTCGGGGCATGATCAGATAACAACATAACATTAATGTGCGTATTCCGTACAGATCTATGCCACAGACCAGCACGGCAATGGTCTCACAAGTAAAGCCAACCTGACCATCGTCGTGGAAGATATCAACGATAATGTTCCAATATTTATGCAGAGCTATAATTACTCAGTAAGCACAGGGGCACCTGTAGGCTCCGAGATCGGGTTCCTAGTTGCTACTGATAAGGACAGCTCGACCAAAAACAACAGGCTGACGTACTTACTTCTGGAAGGCGGTCATGGAAAATTTGACTTGAACCCTCTTACAGGTAAGTATGAGCTACTGCATTGAAATAGTAATGTTGTCTATGTATGGTCAGGGACGTACTATTAGGCCGCGAGGCCCGTACCCAGGATATACCTTTGCCTTTAGAGAGCGAATCTCGGGACCGTGGTCCCATTACTATCATGTGGGCCTGCACTGTATATCAGTCATGGTTTGGTCCTCTGATAACCAATACTTGCGTGAACCTTTCATTTAATATAGGTGTTGACGGAGCGGCACAGACAGTGTTGTAAATTCATTCAGCCTTATGTCTTGTGATTAAACTCCACTTCAACTATTCTGTTTAATCAGTAAGAGATTCTAGCTTTCTTTTAAAATTCTTAGGACTACTTTCTGTCTCGGATACTCTGAAGAGGGAACCATACAGAGAAGTATTCATCTTGAGGGTCAGTGCTATTGACAACGGCTTTCCAAGACAATCCAGCGACACGTTAGTGACCATTAATGTTCCCATGAACAAGGCGCCAATAGTGAAAGAAGAAACTTCGCTTTCCATTGCTGAAAACCTGCCCGTGGGATCTATGGTCGGGAAAATCACGGCTGACGATCCAGATTCTGACATTAATTCCCAGGATACACTCGAGTATAGTATTTATGATAGCTCAGGTAAGACCATTCTAATGGAGCTTGTAAGTGTTCATGGTTTGTTGAGTTAGAAAGAAATCATGAAATACCACTATTTAAGGAAACCAGGACATTTAACATTTGCGCATTGACAACAGAATACATGGGTAAAATTCAACAATTTATTTACATGATTGGCAGAAAAATTGGGGCTGGCTCGGTTGTATATGAGAAATATATTTAATAATTATGAAAAAGTGTACCCTGGGGGTATGCAAGTACCCCGGGTTTTTGTACCCTGGAGATGGATCTCGGGCACCAGGTGCCCTGGAAATATCTCGGGTAAAAGAACCCAGTTAGTGTGATGTAATAGATGTCCTGGGGTCTTACACCCGGAATATTAATTTAATATCCTGGGGTCATGCTGACCCGGACACAGCTGGCGTCCATGAATATTGTTTTGGGGGCCATATTGTATTTGGGAAAAGTTACTTCTTTTTTTATTAAATAATAAAAGTTACTTCTTCTTTTATTAAATAATAATTTGAGCTTGCTGAATAACATAAACTCTTATTACCAAGATGACTGCTTACGTATTGTGATTAAAATGGTTTCTGTAAATTGCTTTGCTATGATATCATATGTGCGAATTTTGGTATTCAATAGATGAATATAATTAAATATATACAAATTAATAAATAAATGTGTTCGGCTTACCATAGTCTATGCAGAAATATTCAGTCGTCGGACTTACAATTTCAGTTCCATTTGAGGTAGATAGATTGAGTGGAGAATTAAAGTTATTGTCGAAACTAGACCGAGAAGAGCAGGCCAGTATATCCTTCAACGTGCACGTCGTCAACGACGGGGCGCCCTCCCACACCACGTCCACAATGGTCACTGTGATGGTCAACGATACGAACGACCATGCGCCGGAATTTACCATCAAGGGAGGTTACTCTGGCATAATTTCCGAGGCGGTATCAAAGCGGGACGATGTCTACGTAAAACTGGTAATACATTGAATTGTCTATTTTGGTACGTATATATGATCATAAACAGTATATGCAAGCATAGTTGTGGTCCATATGAAACGGTGATTAATCAAGAATAGCCTTGCAAGTATATTACAGTAGAGGCTAATGAGAGTAGAGGCTAATACAAATTAATCAATGACGATTATTGTATATTGTGTACACGAACGTCGCATCCCAATTCATCATCAAACGAGACACTTGGAGCAGTTGTCATTTTATTCTTGAATAAAATAGGTTTACGCTAAACGAGACACTGTTTCTGCCAAATTGAGCCTACATGGGAGTCTGCCTAGTAAACAATCTATATAATTAAGATCATATTACGCTCCTAAATATTTGGGACAGTCTTCGGCTGAACTCATCGTTGTCCAAATTATCTGAGCGCCAGTTTCGTATCCAAATTACCGGAGAGCCAGTTTCGTACGTATCTTATTTTAATAAGATCACATTTTATAGTTGATTCCTATCCCAGTACTATTATATACTATATCCGGTATCTCCACCATAATAATTATGTTACTTGTGTTCAATTGTTTTTAAAGAACCATCCGATAATAGTAGAAGACAAGGACGAAACCAGCGAATATAGGAATGTGCAGGTTGAACTCTCCGGCCCTGGTGCTGATAATTTCATACTGGAGATGGACACTGGAAAGATAAGGGTTAAAGATCCGTCTGTGATTGATGCCGAGATTTTCAAGACGTATATTTTCAAGGTAAGTTCAAATATTACCAATAGTACTAATGGCAATTACGAGAACAAAACTAGTTTAATTTGCTAATAAATTGAATAGTGATACATTATATGGTCGTCCAGCCGGGTAGGATGAGCTGGAATTATGATTGTTAACGGTGTAGTTCATAAAATGTCAGTTTGGGTTGTATACTCACCATGGAGCTGAGAAGATGAAATGAGTGCACATTGACTCATTGATTGGTGTAATAATAATTTAGCTTTTTGAACATGGTTTCCAGCGTGGATATTGCGCATTATAAATGCACGTATTGTTTCTACTAAATTAACACCATTACACCAGTTTCAATTGGTTTTCTGATTCATGATACATACTTCACTTAGGTCACGAGGCTTGCAATTCTGAAATAAATCTTATCTTGTCTTGTCTCACTTAGGTTACGGCTACCGACCAAGGAGGGAAGGGTTTCAGCACGTCGAGTAATCTGACCATCACAGTCGACGACGTGAACGACAACGCTCCAACATTCGTAGGAAACGCGACCTTCACCGTCGATACTGCGGCCACTGAAGGATACGTAGTAGGTGCAGTAGTTGCCAGTGACGGAGACGTCACTGAACAGAACAGAATGCTCACCTATATCCTTAGAGGCGGCGGAAGCGGGAAGTTCGCAGTGAACTCCAACACGGGTGTGTTAACGTAGACGTCAATTCCCTAGAGAAATAGTAGTCGGCTGGTTCTATTAAATGCAGTGGCTATTATGTTAATAGACAAATAATAAATAATACAACACATTGAATTGAAATTTAAAATGTCAACGACGAATTTGTAGTTACAGTTTCAATGTGATTGAGTGAATTGTTGTTTTAGACCACGTGATGTCATATACGTGATGATAGTTGTAATGCGCTTGAACCAGGCTCACCACCATAACATTAATGTAATGACACTTTTAGGGAGACTTTCTATAGTTTGTATGACTTCGGGTAAAACTGTTATGAAAAATACAATGTAATTACAAATGTCCATGATTGGTTTCTCCAGGGGAAATAACCGTTGTTGATTCACTTTTGCGTCAACCGGTATTGGATGCGTACCAGTTAAAGGTTAAAGTTCAGGATAATGGAGTACCTCAGAAATCGGCAGAAACTGTCGTGACCATCAACGTACCTGTTAATCACCCTCCTCGATTTCTATTGGATCTGTATGAATTCCGCTTGCAAGAAAACAATGCCATAGGCGCCGTGGTTGGAACCGCGACTGCAGTGGACCCCGATATTGACGTTGATGTCCACCACCGACTAACATTCTCTGTAGATAATACAAACGGTATGCTTGATGATCATCATCAGCATTATTCATTTTAAATACAGGCAATACATTATACAAGCCGTATTAATGTTTGTTAGCTTGTTGTTGTTATAATGAAATCGTACAGAGTATGCATGAAGATTTCATATTGCATTTCATATTATTTTTCATATTATATTTCATATTATAATTCATATTGTATTTCATATTATAATTCATATCGTATTTCATATTATTTTTCATATTATATTTCATATTATAATTCATATTGTATTTCATATTATTTTTCATATTATATGTCATATTATATTTCATATTATATTTTAAATTATACAGTTTTTTATAATATATTTCACATTATAGTTGATATTAGTTTTATTATTATAAAACTATTTCATATTATATTTCATTTTGCACCAGGCATAAAAATTTACGAATACTAGTATACGAATTGCATTTAGGAATTACATTTCAAATGAACTAAACACTAGGGCTATTTCAGAAAGAAACTAATTAATATGGTGAAAACCTTTAAGTGTTCATTTGGTATTGAAAACCGTACTTTGGACAGTAGTTCTTCAATATCTTTACGAGTAGTATATGCATGATGTAGGATACTGTAAATCAGGAAATTAATGCGTCCCTGATTTAATGCGACCTCAAGAATTTAGATATAAATGCGACAACAATTCCCGGGCAAGCAAGTCGCATTTTCGCATTAATATCCTGCTCGCATTAATTTCCTGAATTACAGTAATCAAATATACTTATACTGACATAATGATAATTCTAGGTCTCTTCAAGATCGCCGAGGACAATGGCATGATAACAGCAGATGATGTGCTTGATGCAGAAGACACATCCGAGATAGAGTTCGATGTGTATGTCAAGGACAACGTGTATCCAGAATACAGAGATCATGCGAGGGTCAAGGTCGTTATAGAGGACGTTAATGACCATCCACCAATCCTGACTGGCGGCTCTCAGTACCACGGAACTGTCTTTGAAGACGACAAGAAACCAATCAGAAGTCAGATTGTAAAACTGGTGATTAATTATACAGAGATGTATTTAGATTCTGAAACATTATAGACTCTGGTGCTTAGATACTGTAAATCAGGAAATTAATGCGAGCATGATATTAATTTTAAATGATATTAATATTAAAAAAACATGAATAGAGGCCAGGTCGATCGCATTTAATTATTGTCGCATTTATGTCTAAAAGCTTGAGGTCGCATTAAATTAGTGACGCTTTAATTTCCTGATTTACAGTATATTATAAATACATTTGTTTTTAGATGAGCAATATATTTGTGTTTAGATTATTTGTGTTTGTCATGACACTTTTTGTAGTACCACATAATGAGAAAGCCGGTAATTCGTATGAATTATGAACATACTATACCCGCATCGGGTCAGTCAACCACATGGTATATGTGGAGATAATAGGAGTATCATCTGACATTGCAGGACAAGAACATATCTGTCGTGGACAGTGATTCTACAGTGAAACACAGGCAGTATGTTCTAGAGTTGGGCGGTCACGCAAGTAAGTTCTTCACGCTTAATCCGACAACAGGGGAGATCCGCGTAAAGACACCTGGCTCCATCGACAGAGAGTTTAACAAGGACTTTGTGATACAGGTAAGATGTAGGTAGCATGCCCTACGATATGTAATACCTGGAATACAATTCCTTAATATCATGTCCACTTTGTATAACGGCATCGAGTTGTAGATAATAGATTTCTGAATTCAATGTTTGTTTAATCGTGGTCCGTGATTTATCAAACTAGGTTTCTTCTATAGCAATAATAATAATAATAATAATAATAATAATAATAAATATAGTAATCAAATTCATTTTCAGTGAACATATAATAATATATTAATAATGAAATTCGTGTTCAGTACCTATCAAATAATAATAATATATTAATAAGGAAATTCGTGTTCAGTACCTGTCAAATAATAATAATATATTAATAAGGAAATTCGTGTTCAGTACCTATCAAATAGAGTAAACCTCTACGATAATAATAGTAATAATAGTAATAATAAATATAGTAATCAAATTCATTTTCTGTGACCATCAAAGGATACTCTATAATAATAACAATATACTACTAGTAGTACTACTACTACTACCACTACTACTACTACTAATAATAATAATAATAGTAATAATAATATTGTTTGTGATGGTCAAAGCGATGTATGTAAGTTTGTCAGTTGTCCATGCCACATTTAAATATTTCAGATACATGCCATCGATACCGTTAACAACAGCCTCTCGTCCTTGGCAACACTCCACATCGACGTGGTAGACAGTAACGATAACTACCCAGAATTTCTCGAGTCGACCTTCACCTTCACCCTCCCTTCCGTGGTCCAAACCGGGGATGTGGCGGGCAAGGTCGTTGCCAGGGATATTGATGCCACCGAACCTAACAATAAAATCCTGTACCTCTTAAGGGACAATCCTCTTGGCAAATTTCAACTAGATATTAACACAGGTGCGTATTCTGTTTGGTGAACGATACAGTTATGCTGCTTTTACGTCTTCAGTGTTCATAGATGGAATAAAAATGATTTCCAGTGATGACATCCTCCAGTTTTAGTCTAAACTAATGATCAAATGCATTCATGAAAAATTCAGATTGTAAAAGTGTCGATAAGTCTATTCTGTAATAATTTAATATTCATTACTGATATTTAATCCTTGTCCCAGGGGAGCTAACTCTGCTGCAAAGCTTTTTCTCCAAACCTCGAAGAGACGCATACACAGTCACGGTCGAAGCCCGAGACATGGGTTTTCCCTCACGTAAGGCGCACACCACGGTGGTAATTCGCGCTCCTTACTTCGACTTCAACGACTACCCGCCCGACTTCACTGGGAAGACTATGTTTGTTACACGCGAGGAGATCTCAGTTGGTTCGATAGTCGGTCGTCTCAACGTGGTGGATAGAGACAGGGCCCAGTCAGACAGCGGTGTTAAACTGGAGTTGTTGTCTGACAGCGCGACAGGTAGCGTAGTAACGTAGGCTACATCCAGGTTGATCGTATTTGAATATGTAAATGTTGGAATATGGGAATATGCTATACATTGAACATTCATTTATAAGGGAATGAGGGTTTTCACGGCATAATATAGTAGCTATAAATGTGTTCCCTTCGCTCGTGGTTCTTTGATTGTATAATGGTAAGCCTCAGTCTGTCTGTCCATACAGGTGCAGTTCCCTTCGAGATCCAGGCGGACGGTTCCATTACCTGCAAGGGGAGGATAGACCGCGACCTTGGCCCAAAGTACTACATGTTCAGTGTGAGAGCCACAGATACAGGCATGCCGCCGTTCAACATCACGAGAGACGTTAGCGTCATCGTAGACGACATCAACGACAACCCGCCGACGTTCCCACTTAAGAAGTACAAGCACGTTGTATCCGACGCGTTCCCTGTTCGCACAGTGGTAGCAACGCCGTTTGCCTTCGACACCATGGACGAGAAAGATTCTGTTTATGAATATTCAATGTCGGGAGACAAAGTTGGATATTTTCACATCGACGAAAGGACTGGTGTTGTTATTACAACTGACATGGCTTACACCCTAAAACCGCAGACCATGCATTATCAGATCGAGGCTGTAGATCTGTACAACCAAAACCTAAAAGCTAAAACTGAATTGGAGATTCAGGTGTTAGTAACTTCAAAATCTCTAAATTCCACTTGTTAAAGAGTTATATGTATGGAATCGGATTTATATCCGTGTTCGTATATAGCAATAAAATACATATATATATATAGGTTGTCACAACCATAAATTCTTGTTTTATTTCATTTAGTAGATTTAATATGTTACTTGAGTCTGATTGTTTCACTTTGGTAGGTACCTACCAATATGTCCAACGAATCTTACTTTTCGGTTATTGGATCCACTGAAGGGGAAGCTCTGAATTGTAAAAGAAGTGTATTTTTCCTACTGCTCAAAGAGACGCTACTTCACGTCTGTCAGTCAATAATGAAAGGACAAGTCGTTAGAAGTTCATCAGGCCACGATTTCTCGAAACAAACTTAAGTTTGCGATTTTGCTCAGCCAAGATGTCTCCCATTGACTCGCAAATATATAGACAGGTAGGTACACACACACACACACACACACACACACACGCGCGATAGTAACGGTGATGCAATATTATTAACGTTGATTAAGCATAGAGGTGACAAAGAACAACTATAAGATGACATCCGTTATATAACTTTATTTAATTGAAAGTATGTTCTTCGGATATATACATCGATTTCAATTGTTAGCCAAAAGATACATTATCATAAAAATTAGAGTATCATACAAATAAGCAAAACAATAATATATGTATATCTCAGTAACAAGGACACACGGGATATAAACATAAATTACTGTAGAGTAATATCAACATTTGATTTCAATAAATTATAAAATTACCTGATTCTGAATAGCTTTCTAGCTATCAATCTTTTAATGAAAATTAATAACAATTAGGACCTATAGTCTGGCAGGTAATGTTATAAACCCCTGTTTGGTACCAGTACTCAATAGCTAATTACCGTTAGGAAATGCTTGTACCCTACCAATTCCAAAAGTATAACTTTGTAGATCTCCGAACTCCGAATAAAAATTATATCTATTTAATGTACTACTATTTCACTTCACACTTTTGCTATATATGTGTAAACCGCTGTTACGTGATAGAACTGCACCCCTCCACATATTTAGCAAAAGTGTTAAGTGAAATAGTGATACGTTAAATAGAGATTATTGTTAGTGTCCTTGTTATTTCCTCACAATGTACCAAATCTGAGAGACCTGCGTTGAATAGTTGTTGAGTAACGGTACCACACTGTGGTTTTAACCATTACCTTCCAGACTATAATCCACGCCGATGTCATGAAGCTGATGATGAACAAACTTCAACAAACAGTTCAAACACGAAACGTTGATCGTCAAATACTGTAAAACACATAAGCCTATCTTGATTCCAAGACGAACACCGACCAACAAGTCAAATAGCGTAATGGTACAGCATAGTATAATATCGGCCGTGCGTTACACATGATGGCATCTGAGCAAAATGGACAGCCAGTCAAAAGGAGCATTAATATGCAGCTACCCGGCTTGTTACTGTTACTTTAAACGCATATGTATTGATGGAAATTGATAGGTTGAGATATGTCATTCATGATAGACGTGTACCCGTCAACTATATCAACAGGATTTGACAATGGACTCGTTGAATGAAACGGTTCAACTCTAATGGTGTTTTATCTATGGTTGAAGGTAAGGTTTTCTCAAATTTACGCCGATTACGCTCAGGAAGTGTATCACCCAATACTAGCTTCCACAGACATCGCCAGTAGGAAATCAAGCGATATCTACTACAGTAAATATCGCTTGAACTGGTTTCAATTTTAATTGTTCTACCATTCTGACGTCCTGTTGCACTTTTGACATTGAAGGGTAACATGGGGAAACGCAATATTTCATTAGATCGTAGTATATTTGCGAATTATTCAAAGCGAAGAAAACTAGAAGGCTAATTTCATAAGACAACATATTAACACAAACGTAGGAGTATTTAATAAATGAGCATCTTTACAATCTCATGGACTCGGCAGTGATAACACCAACATTGTCAATAGACAAATATTTCGCTGGACTAGAGTCACTTAAACCATGCAGGCCCCGAGATTACGAAACATTTTGAGTACAATTTCATGCTCAAGCTCAAGTATTATATGGGGATTGTAGAGCATGAGATTATACTCAAAATATTTTCGTAATCTTGGGGCCTGGGCATCGGCCTTTCATGAAGCTCTACTGAGAATCCGCTATGAAACTAAAGCGCTCTCGTAGCCATCTTTGTCGCTGATCGCTCCGAGAGCGCTATTGCCTCAGTGGATACTAGAACAAATGACAATAACATTCGTGCACATACGACGCATGCAAAGTGACACACGACTCCAGTGGAACCTATTGCAACAATCTGTGTCAAATCACTATAGACATATTTAGCATTTAATTTAGTATGTGATCTATGTATAACAAATATATATCCTCTTAAATAAGTTTCCCAAATAAAATACCCATGGATGTGGTTTTATGTAAATAAATGAGGCAAAATAAACAGAATATGCCTTCATGTCATAGCCATACCCTAAATAAATGTTCAAAGAATTGTTTTGTTAAAAGTGCCCTACCTTTAGTCTCGTGTCAGTAAATTATAGAATCATTGAACTAGGATCTATACATGCTGTGATCACTGTACGCTCAGCAGGACCTATTGGAATCATAGAAGACACCTATAGCTATAACTAACGCATATTCCTGATGAAATAAATATACCAGACAAATAACACATACAAAAAACATATCTTTTGAGGCTATTTGGTACATAATGGGATTTTTTAAAGTATATATTCTGTGCTTAAAATGGCAAGACAATCTTTGGATGTAAAATGGCGGTTTGGTTTGTATACTCCCCAGGTAGTTGAGAAGGTGAAATGAGTAAACAGTGATTCATTGCACGGGGTAATAATAGTGTAGTGCTTTCAAAAAGCAGCTTAAGCATGAAATCTAGCGCGATATACATACAAATTATTATATTTTCTGCATAGAGAATAAATATTATAATCCTGTTCATTTAAATAGAGGCCGTGTTTTTTTCTCTTTCAATTCATAAATTACACGGGTGTCAGAGCCGAGTTTGCTTTATGTTTTCGTGTTAAGGTACTAAAACCCCAGTAGATTCTGGTTATGTACCATCACCAACATGTGCAATGACGATTTAGCAGTGTTTTCAACATTTACACTATATATATTTCATTGTTACTGTTTGTGTTTCTAAACACACAAATAGAACAATTATGTATAGAGTCATTATGTAAAAGTGCATCATATCTCATAGTTGACGAAACGTGGAAATAATAATACTTGAATGTCTGTAATGTTCCATCCTTGAAACACCCACCATTATGCCTACATAACACCCGTCATGGCCGGTGTTACGATGATGGTAATGTACATACCATGCCAATGCTGAAGAGGTTCCAGGACAATGACCACGTCTGCGTACTATTAAGGTGAAACGCATCACTTAGCATAGCTGTTGATGATCTGGTTGTACGGCAGATCTGGACAGATTCGAGAACATCGTGTACCATCTTCTTCATTCTCTAGGCACACTTCTTTCGAGCGGAACGTTTTGACCAATTCTGGTAAACTGGAAAATTCACTGCGTTGAAATCTGAGACACTGTCGGTAAGGGCGGCATTGGATCCCCTCAGGATGATTTCCCTGCCAAGAACGATGTAAGAAACAAAGGTTAGCCACACGTTTGATTCAAGAATTATAGCATTGATAATAATAGAATTATGAGAGAGAGAGAGAGAGAGAGAGAGAGAGAGAGAGAGAGAGAGAGAGAGAGAGAGAGAGAGAT
>JAUTBT010084948.1:0-30228 GCA_032361225.1 Lepetodrilus schrolli | reverse complement strand
ATGTTGCAGTAAACCTGCGAGCATCGGCTGGTACTGACAAGACCAAGGATGATAACTGCATTGCCACTTTACAGACATTGAATCCTATCAATATCGCGTCAGAAAGCTAACTTTCGCGAACATTGATGCCGGGGCCCCCGAGGCGGGATTTGAACCTGGAACCATGGCTCCGAAGTCCAACTGTTCTACCACAGCGCTATCACCCGCCCCTTGTATCATGAGACAGGGATAAACAGGATGTTACCATCCTATATTAATGAAAGCATTTATATTTCACTCATAAATACAAATGTAGACTTTTATTCTGTAGTAATGATGGTAATGATGTGCATAATCTTCAAAAAACATTAATAAAACTAATATGTAATGCAATAGATTGTTATTACTCCACTGATAAAACTGATATAATACCATGACATTCCAAATTATAACACAGAACCTTACCATACAAAACTATTTGTCACAGAACATCATAAAACTATGCCACAGAACATAATGGTACCATGTATAAATATATGTCACAGAACATCATAAAACTATATGCCACAGAACATAATGGTACCATGTATAAATATATGTCACAGAACATCATAAAACTATGCCACAGAACATAATGGTACCATGTATAAATATATGTCACAGAACATCACAAAACTATATGCCACAGAACATAATGGTACCATATAGAAATATATGCCACAGAACATCATAAATCTATAAGCCACAGAACATAATGGTACCATGTAGAAATATATGTCACAGAACATCATAAAACTATATGCCACAGAACATAATGGTACCATATAGAAATATATGTCACAGAACATCATAGAACTATTTGCCACCGAATATATCATAGAACTATAATCCCACAAAGCATATACCATAGAGCATGACAATAGAACTATGCCATAGAACATGACCATATAGATCTACAGTGTCACAGAACATATGCAATAGAGCATGCCACTAGACTATATAGACTATCATGTACATGTACAGTATGTGTATATTGTATTCGACGGTACCATATAAGGCGGGTATGATTGCGCGGGGGATTGTGGTGGTGTGGGTGGGTGGAGGATGTGATATCATGGACCCCAGCTTCCGTGGTATACTAAGGGTACACTGTAGATACCAAACAATATTGTCCCCCCTCCCCCCCTCCACACTGGTATCAGACAAGGCTACCAGTGTAAACAAATCTGATGTAGATGACACTCCGACCTTTCACTATGATAACAGATACTTACATGAAACCTGCCGGCAGTAATGTCTTAAAAGTGCCGTTCCATTACAGCCACTATACTACATAGTGGACAGCTACACGTGATGTCCAGCGCTACACTGACCGACATGTGGACCCAATATGGCCGGAAGGATTTGACAGCTTTCCTCGTCAATAATGTACAAGATGCACTGTGGCCTTCTGAGAGGCTCTCATCATTATCACTGTTCTAATTGTATTCCATCAATCTTGTTATCAAGGTGCCACTCTACCCAACGTTAATAGATTATCTCTGTCTCTTCAGTGTCAAACTCCACAAGATAAAAAGCATCCTTTTTGGTTTGATTAGCAAAACAAATACTTACTGAACAAAGATCAGTTGTGTTAAGGTATCGCTTGATATATATTATTTCTACTACTATTTTAAAAAAATATTTTTGCGATTAAAAATTTATTATTTTTCAGAACAAGGAGAAACATCAATGCATAATATATAATACAACATGACAATGAGTTGCTATGTTTTCTACACATTACTTGCCCAGTATGACAATAACTTCCTGTGTTCTCTATGTAGTACTTGCCTAATCATAATGGTTTCCTGTATTCTCTATGCAGAACTTGCCCAAAATGATACATTGTATTCTCTACGTAGAACTTGCCCAACATGACAATCAGTTCCGGTATTCTCTACAGAGAACTTGCCCCAAATGACAATCATTTCTTGTATTCTCTATGCAGAACTTGCTCAACATGACCATCAATGCCTGTATTCTCTACGTAGAACTTGCCCAACATGACGATCAGTTCCTGTATTCTCTACACACAATTTGCCCAACATGCTTGGCTCCCAGTACAGTACTTACCATTGGTAAAAAACGGGTGCATTTGTACTGGTGCTACAATGACACCAGCACCAATAGCTCCAGAGCCAGTGTTAATAAAATCTCAAAAATACCAGCTGGTCAGAAGGACAGCAGCTTTGAAAGCTCTGGGTCCTTAATCAAAACCCCTGATCATAAAACAACATATTATATCCCATAATACAGTTAGTACGATGGTCGGAAAAGCTCCCGGCCCGATGGACCAACATCTTTTTCGAAAACTGGCAAGAGCGTGGGTGCCATGTCACCCACATCTATTAATTTGACCACCCAAAAAGAGATGTTGTTTCCAAAACACTACATATAAATTTCTCGATACATATACTGGCCCCATCAGTCGCAAACACACCTATTATGCCTAAAGAGCTTCAGATACACCTGAGATCTACTTCCTGTCAGCGACTTACTTGTCATAGGCCATGGCCAGCCAGTGTAGCAGCAGACTCACACACAGGTCCACTACTATCTGCTGGTTCTGAGGCAGCCGCTTGTTCAGCTGTGTGAAGACCGCTGTCAGCACCGAGACAATCCGTGACAGACTCAGATCAAAGTGCGCGTCAATCATGTTCAACCCGTTTTCTCGGAATGCTTCAATAATGTTCCATATGTCAACCAGGTGCACTTGGAAAAAAAAAGAGGAAAGATAAGTGTTTGTGCAAAATCTTACCTGCGTTTCATGAAGGGGTCATACTGTAGACCATGCCTAAATCAAGGCATATGCTGTACTTTTAGTATAGAAATGTAATGATGTAAACCTCGATTTATGCCCAGATTACAGGTACAATCCTTTCGTGAAACTCATGCCTGAAGGATATTCTGATACATTTACCTTCTAGTGCCTGGAATATGGGAGCAGGTGGGATACTGCCCATGGAGTTGAAAGGAAAAGTGAGTGCACATTGATCCATTGACCAAGGTAATAATACAGCACTATGAGTATACTTTTGAACATGGAATTAATACAGCTGCAACTGCGCAATGATTTAACAATAACAAATAAATGTCCATTTCCCTCTCAAAACCCCGGGGAGTATACAATCCAATTGCCAATGATTACGATTTAATCTTAAAGAATACGAATTAAGTTCATATACACAAATGAGTGATTTTTGGTTCAACATTATTTTTCACAATATTTCAGTGATAAACACGAGTTAACACAGGCCATCATTCGTATACACCACGACAAACTTGTGACAAAAGTTTGCTTCCTTGCTCTACAGATCAATCAGATGCTAGCAGATTAAACAGATCCATCGGTCTGATTCTCCATACCATACAGAAGTATCTGTCAGAACCAGACCTTGTAATCCATCACTGAAGACATCCATCATCACACGCTTATTAATATTCCATCCTTGGATATTACCATACATATGTACGCTCCATATGGTATTAGTTTCACTCATGTGGCAAATTAGAAAAATGACAAACGTAACAAAATTATGACATATTTGTGACTGCAGTTCTGAAAAATCGACAGTTTCGATCTGATGCTTCAGACGATATCTGTGCAGGATTCAATCCCAATTTGCAGTAATCAGGAATGCATACACAAGGAGTAGATGACATTATGTACCTCTGTGGCTGGGTTCCCCCAGCTAGGCCTGAGGGAGGTACAGTAGTAAGTTAATGCAATTCTTCCACAGTATTTCAGTGATATTGCAGATATCTAGGGCCAGTAGTCTTCTTGAACATATCATTTTAGCTTTATATTATTTTAACAATGAAGGATTTCCATGTCTACAAGCTCCAGGTACTCTTCAAGAACTTGCAGACATATTGCAAGAATGGCAGCAGGCCCCGAGATTACAAAAACATTTTTAAGTATGATTTCATGCTCAACTCAAAGTTTGTTTATAAATTACCCTGGTATACAAATATAAAATTTGAGCTTTAGCAAGAAATCGTATTCAAAATGTTTAATAATCTTCCACAAATCAAGTTTAAATATTGGTAGGATTTCTCACAAAATATCTGCCAGCCCTTAATTTATTTTGTTAAGTATATTATGTTACAATAAAATTCATTAACGAAAGCTGGTACATAGGAACCATGGATGATAACAATACACTGACCTGACAAGATTTGAACTCAAACCTATTTGTCTGTAGTGCACGGTGCCGCTACTGACCTACCATCGCCTACCATTGCCATCGCCTACCCTGCAATCCAACCAACCTCCACGTGGACAGTATTAACCCTCTTCCTGCTGAAATAGACTCAGACACTGCTCTTTAGGGCATCTCCGGTTGCCTCCAGCAGTGAAACGGTTAACTCTATAAGTGGGAACTATGCTAGGGTACACTTACAGTTAGTCTTCTTTTGTATAAATCGTAGCTTGCAAGCTGTCCGATAAGTGGCAAATCGGATCACATCATAGTTCTGTGCCCCTGAAAAATAATATATAACCAATAAGGGACAACACACCAAGATAGACATTTTAATTTTAAAATATAAACTACAAATTTTAAGTTTTAAAAATACTCGTTTGTAAGTAGAGACTCATGTCTGTGACCAGTAAGATAGGCCAATACATGTTACAGCCCTGTACAAGTTACAGTCCTGTACAAGTTACAGTCCTGTACAAGTTACAGTACTCAGTAATCAGTAATCAATCAGATAGTCAGAGCAATGATAAGGTCCTATACATGTTATGGTCCTGTACATGTTATGGTGCTATATGTGCGTCCAGTTGCACAACGCCCTTGTAGTGCTACAATAGTATTCTACAATTGGAATTGTGTTGCACGACGCTCTTGTAGGCTATCTGAATAAGACAGCACTACAACTATTGTAAGGGCAATTGTAAGTCCTTACAACTATTGTAGCCTACAAGAGTGTCATGCAACTGGACCCTGTACATAATGGTCATGAACATGTCATGGCCCTGTAAGTGTGTTGGTCCTGTATGTGATACAGTAGTGAACAATGATAAGGTCCTATTATTGTCATGAACATGTTACAGTCCTGGGGCCCTGTTCCACAGAACAATGGTAGCGCTAAGAGAGTCGTAACTCATTAGCAACTCTCGTAGCGCTACAATTGTTCTGTGCAATGGGCCACACTGTACATGTTATTGTCCTGTACATATTCTGGTCATGTTTGTGTTATTGTCCTGTACATATTCTATTCTGGTCATGTTTGTGTTATTGTCCTGTACATATTCTGGTCATGTTTGTGTTATTGTCCTGTACATATTCTGGTCAGGTCTGTGTTATTGTCCTGTACATATTCTGGTCATGTCTGTGTTATTGACCTGTACATGTTACTCACTCATGTCTGTCAGGAGCTGGCGCTGTAGTAGGACCGCCTTGGTCCTGCTACTCGGCGCTATGTCCTGCATATTGTCTTCATCACTCACTACCAGGTACCCTGGAACACCAACACAGAAATATAATTGATTTTTCTTTTGTGGCTTATATTAATTTCATCAATTGCCATACTTAGCAGATGGCCCTTGAGTAGTGATAGAATGTTGTCAGTTTTGTTGGCGTCACAAAAATTCAGATCAATGTCATTTCAAAGTAAAATGGTATTCACATGATGAATATTTCATTTAAGAAATATAAGTCTATGAACATATCAGCATTAATGGTTCATATACTTTATCATAAATATAAGTCTATAAACATATCAGCATTAATGGTTCATATACATTATCATAAATGTTTTATGCATTTGTTTTTCTGGAGTATGTTGTTATATGTGTTTAGAGTCAATCATTTTTCAATCATTTATTTGTACAACATAAGAAAGTAAAATTAGTACATGTACATGCAAAATTGACAAGAACACACACATGCACTTCATAATTCCCTTTCAAAATAATTAATGACCCTTTATCAAGTCCAGATGATGATCACAGGAGAATACAGGCTCTCATAGCAATATTTTATTACGACATCACTGAAATGTATAATAACAACAATAATAATAATAATAATAATAATAATACTGTAAATCAGGAAATTAATGCGTCACTAATTTAATGCGACCTCAAGCTTTTGGACATAAATGCGACAACAATTAAATGCGATCGACCAGGCCTCTATTAAATTTTTTTACGGACATACCTTTCTTTATTTTCCATAATGCGTATGAATTAAATGTGGCCATAAGCCAATCGCATTTTTCGCATTAATATCCTGCTCGTATTAATTTCCTGATTTACAGTATGTTGATTTATATAGCACAGATGCTTTCATGCACCTGGATGCACTCACAGTGCTAGTTGGTAAAGCATAAGATGGACAGTATAGGTTAATGTCGATCCAAAGCTACTATACAATTGGCAGTGATTGAGTTTAACCTATATTTGTGCCTTAATTACACCACGACAAGTGAACTGCTGGGACAGTAATAACACCACATAGAAACACTTTAACTTGATGAGCGGAACACAATGCTTCATTTCACCGACAATAGTGTCTGTGGCACCGATAGCTGTACCACCTATAGTGTCTGTGCCGGAACCAAACCACAGCAGACAAGATTGCACTGGTCCATTCTGTCCTGGAGGAATCGGTCAATCTGACAGACTGACCAATGGAATGGTCAATGGAATGGTCAAAGCCAAGAGAACAATGAAAACGGCGATGTAATTACACAGCGCCACATAAATGCCGTATAATTACACAGAGTATATTGGAAGCCAGGGTAGCTGGTGCCATTGGTGCTCACGATATAAAAATCGGTATCAACAAGGTCATGAAACAAAATAGTGCCTCTACAATGATTTGCATAGCTGGAACCTTTGAGTATTGTAATATGAAATGACCAGTTCAAACACATCAGAATGGTGTGAATAATACATGTATACATTCCAAGGTAAATACCGGTCTTTCAGGAAATGTCCACATAGATTACAAACACATAAATTACACGAGTAACACTCTTTCTGTTGGAAACAATCATAGATACCATATGATTTTAATTGATCCACTAGGAAAAGGGTTAAGAAGTAAATTAAAATATGTTGCCACTATGGAGGTCTTTGCTCAAAACTATTACATCTAGACTGCTCAGTGAAAGAAACTAGACTGCTCAGTGAAAGCAATATATGAAGCGGAAAAGTTGAGAAATCATCTAGAGCAATGAGATCTGTTCTTGGTCAGACATTTCCATGTGTTCTGCCAGTCTTGTGTGTTCTCTGTCAGACAGTCGCAAGTGTTCTTTGTGATGTATTCTGTACCAGGCTCATGTGTTCTCTGGCATGTGTTCTGTGTCAGTCTCATGTGTTCTGTCAAACACACATGTTCTCTGTCAAACACTCATATTTTCTGTCAAACACTTATGTGTTCTCTGTCTGTCTCGTGTGCTCTGTCAGACAGTTTCCTTTCCTTCACATTGGTTTACTCTACAACAGATGATAAACTCAATGATCTATGACTTTTAACCTTAGTATAATTGGAATAGCGTCTGTACCTGCATGAAGCATTGCAACATAAAACGTCTCACGTTCAGCACTACATCTGCATATTCCTAAACACAGGTATGCCTCAGTTTTAGAAAATTCCAAAGACTGCAGGATTTTATCAGCATCTTCCAGGTTTGTTTCTGGTATGTATCCCTGGTGATAGCTTTCTTTATAGTCCAGATACTCTGTGCAATCCTCCCATAACATATCACCTGACAGTATGAAACTATACCATGATCACGGCAGGGGAAAATTTGAATTGTTTTATTTGAAATTAGAAAACTTGCAATGATGAGAGGCAATCCAAGCTCAACGTTGATGGCCAAAGCAGGCTGTAACACAACCATGTGACCAAACCTGTTAGCAGTTTCCTCATATTAACAGAAAAATCACAGGTGTACGAACCTGGGGAGGTCTGTCTAAGAATAAAATTAGATCTTCACCATCTGAGGTTGGACAATTTAATTATAGCTCGACAAGATTCAACAAACAGAACATTTCAAAGACCTTAAAATAGTTAACTTTCACTTGTTTTCCAGCTACATTTCAAGGTAATAAAATAGTTAACAATTTCTATAAAACATAAATAGAAAACTCAAATGAATTTGGAATCGTCTGAGGATTGTTTTGCTTTTCATCTATACTTCAAGGTAGTAAAGAATTGGATATCCTCCAGAAATGTTAATCAATTACTAGCATTAGAACAGTAATTTCCCAGATAACCTCTTAATATGTACACTCATATGGATCCTTTCTCCGTATTCTGAGCATGTAACACAATATGTGAAGGATTGGAAGGATAACAAGACAGAATTGGGTTAAATTACAACACCAAAATCACTTTTTATCAAAACTACTATTCTTTCATATTACAAAGATTAAACTCCATGTTTTAATATAATTCCTGCTGCAAATTCTTAATCACGATGGATTCTCAATGTATTGAATATTGTCATTTAAATTCTCTGTAAATGTCTACATACATAATTTGTATTCCCAGTAAAGTGATTGTAGACGCATACAATTTGTGAATCGTGCACCAAGTTACCACTCAAAGGACAAAGTTGTTTAACATCAACAGATACTAGTCACACTGTCTGCAGCGGAAGCACCTCCCTACAGTTATTCCATCCAATAACCTACGCCAAATTGGTGCATGTAACCATCTGTAATGCATCAATTTCAGTTCGTAGATCTCGTCAGAGGTAGGGAATATTCTGATATGGAGACGCAGCCAGCCAAGTAATTACTACAAACTATGTCAATTTGAAGTCGTCAGACTCAAAGTTGCATAGCAGGAATTATTGTGATGGGGGTAAATGGCATTATACACGAAAGTGGAGGTATTCAAAGGAGTGAAGAGATCAACAAGTCAAGCAGCAGGGAATCTGTACATAATTTAGTTATGGTAGTTATGTTGCAAAAGCAAATGACTAATAGACAATTTAGTATGCATATTTTTGTAATTACTTTCGTTAATTATCTGAAATATAATTATTTATAACTTCTTTTTTATTCTTAAATTTTGGGAACTATAACTATATACATTCAATTCCTGTGCTGAAAAACCACAACACTTCATTTATTATGTGCATTCATCTGGTGGATTTGGAGTGGATGCCAGGCCTGTGATTCACGAAAGTCGTACTGTAGTCTTGGCCTAAATCAGTCCATGTGCCATGCTTTTTACACTTTTTTATTTTCGATTTACACCTGGCCCCCCCCTTTCACAACGATGTCCTAAATTTAGGAGCTCCTAACTTTATGGCCCAGTTTATCACCTCGTAAGTTAGATGCCGATTAAAGAAGGAATAAGACTTGTGAGGTCGTCATGAAACACTTGTAACAAGGTGATAACTTTTAGGACTGGTTTAGGAGCTCCTAAATAGGCCTTTGTGAAACTGGGGCCTGGACTACAGGTATGACCCTTTCGTAAAATGCAGGCCAGAATTTGAGGGGAACCAAACACTTCAACACTCCCCACACTGTCCTAAAATTGAAAATAAATAATAAAGATGTTACATAAAAGATAACGCTCATGAAACACATTCTGGATTCAACCTTGCATCCATTACTATAATAAATCCCTATTATATATTACGATTACCTGCTAAAAATGCTGTTTTTCATGTCGTTCACAGATTAAAGTGGTTAACTTGTGTCTATTCTGTCCTATACAGCGACCAGACAAGATTATCCATCCCAACATCATGATTCATTACAGTGTGTCAAGTATATTTGTACGAAGCTGTATTAGCTCGCAATCATCACATTTCCTAGGCATTCTTTATAGATATTTGTACATTACATGTGAATGAAATTGAATAATGGATCGAAATTGTAAAAAAACACACTTACTGATTTAGATTGAATTAGTGCTTTATGTTGCAACAGGAATATTTCACCCAAATAGCAAGATATTTCAGATTTACTGTCAAAATACGAATTTATTCTGATTAGGTCAAGCTAAAATTTCTTTGGTCATGTCGGCCCTGGTGATAAATCAAGGTGGGTTATTGCCAGTGGTATGACCAGGTCAGGCTGGATGGTGTGGTGGTAGGTAGGTAATCCTTCATTCCTCCCTTGCCTCAAACGGCACTAATTAATGACCATTCACAAAAGTAAACTCTACAAAAACAAACTATCACGGTTTGCTCAAACCTTTGGAGCACACCTGGCCCCGAGAATACGAAAAATTTTTAGTGTTATTTCATGCGCAAGTTCAAATTTTATATATGGATTTGTGATGAAAACTTTGAGATGAGCATGAAATCGTACTCAAAAAAGTTTAATAATCTCGGAGCCTGGCCAATCTACACCATATAGGTTAATGTTAGAGTTAGGGTTATGATAATACATTGCATCTTTATTTAGATGCCATCTGATCAGTGAGTAAGATTGTAATCTTTCACCAACACACAAGATATGCTATGTAAATAAAACCAAAAATATAACATACATTTTTCTTATTTTGTTTTCTTATGGAGAATTCTGCACAGAAAAAAAAAATCATACTCGGAAAAAGAATCTTATGCACAGACAAACAATCTTACCTGTATATGCAATATTTCACCAAAAATGACAATATAGAAAAATCTCCTGTTCCACACAATTCATCCAATTCCACTTATATAAAGCTCCTTGGTATCGTGTTCACATTGAGTATGACATAACAATGCTAGGCAGATGTAGGCTTCCATGTACTCAATGGTTACGACATAACACTACAATGCTAGGCAGATGTGGGTTTTTTTCCAAGGCCTAGATGTCAGGCATCATGGGGAAGCTCCATTAAGTCTGTGACTAGCGGCACATCTGGCGGAGGCAGTGTACTTACTTCATGGAGATGAAACTGAATGTAATTAACCTGAACCGAGTAGCACCAGGCAGAAGACAGCAGACAGCAGACAGCAGAAGGCAGCAGACTACCGACTGCAGAGACCAGGCCCACAAGATTACGAAACTTTGAGTACAATTTCATGCTCAAGCTCAAATTTTATATTTTGATTTGTGAACAAAACTTAGTTGAGCATGAAATTGTACTCAAAGAGGTTTTGTAATCCCGGGGCCTGACTACAAAAGACTACAGACTACTGAGACAAGACTACAGAAAGCGGCAGACTACAGACTACACAGACTAGTCTACAGAAGACAGAAGACTACAGACCACAGGAGATGGCAGACTACAGACTACATAGACCAGACTACAGATGACAGAAGACTACAGACTAGACTACAGAAGACAGCAGACTACAGATACCAGTCTACAGAAAATGGCATACTACAGACTACAAAGACCAGTCTACAGAAGACAGAAGACTACAGACCACAGAAGATGGGAGACTACAGAAACCAGTCTGCAGAATACTACAGAAGATGGAATATGGAACACCAGACTACCCATGACAGAAGACTAGACCACAGACTAGACTAGAGAAAATGACAGACTACAGAGACCAGTCTACAGAAGATGGCAGACTACAGACTAAAGAGACCAATCTACAGAAGACTACATACTAGACTCCAGAAGATGGTAGATTACAGAAGACTACAGACTAGACTCCAGAAGATGGTAGACTCCGGAGACCAGACTACAGATGACAGAAGACTACATACTACAGAAGATGGCAGACTACAGATTACAGACACAAGTCTACAGAAGACAGCATGCAGACAGCACACTAAAGAATCTGCAAAGAGAGTCACACAACTCGTAGGAATGATAAACCGAAGGAAAGGAATTTGAAGTTTATAGTAGAATGAGAATCACAAGTATATTGATTTTTTTTTATTATTGGGGTTTAGATCTGCTTTCAAGATTCTCTCATTTATATCAGTTCTATTCATAATATATTACAGAGTGAAATGGCAACTTGACTTCATTTCTTCAAATAAATATCATGTAACCTGTAAAAACCAATAAGTAGATCTACATACATGTTATAAAATACACAACAGCTATGCAGGGAAATGTGTGTAATTAGTTGTATGTCAACCATGAATCATAAACCAAAATTAAAATACACGTTAAGAACTTTCATATTTCCTATTCTCCGTCTCATTTTGGAGTTAGTGTCAACAACTATCACACATGACGATCGTAACATAAGAAACCAAGAAAGTGTGATATTCATGAAGTATTCATATCCCACCATTACAACTTCCATCATACCGTACATAATTCATAGAACTCAATTATGTTATTCCCCCAGAGTATTGGAAGAAATAAAAATGCTACGAAGAAAAGCATTCAGGTTCCAATTTCTGGACAAAATTTATCATCAACTCTGACAGTTTGTCAAAAAATGGTATGTTCGTCTTAGCTTATCAAAGCCTAATTGAAAATACATTTTCTATAATATTCATTTATATGTATCATGTATATCATATTCTATAATATTCATATAATATGTACAATGAAGCAGAAGAAAATAATAATTATGGACAATTAAAATGAGATAAAATAATACTTATGGATAATGAAAATGAGATAAAACAATAATTATGGACAATTAAAATTAGATTAACATCACATTCCTGGAAATATATCCAATACCAGCCAGAAGACGCCTAACTGTGCCTATGGGAAAAGGTAACATTACACCAACATATTAAATTATCTATTCAAAAACCGTAAAAGGGCATACTTCAATCTGCAATTCCTAAAGATATTTATCAAAACTGGAATATTCCAAATTCCAATAACATTACTTACGGAGCTTCTAAGCCATACATCATCGTCCATTGCACTTTCTTCTGCTAGTCATTGAAAATCCCCCCAGATTACAGATGTGCCATCCTTCAAACAGGCGCGTTGACCAATGCCGTTGCTGCAGGATATTATTCCTTCTCCAGTTGAAGACTTGTAATTGCCCAACGATGAAGGATTGCTTGGGTGGGAGCGAGTGTAGTTAAGTATAGTTTGAAAAGTAGGAAATATCCTAATTTCCCTAATTTTCTCGGTCGGTCGTCAATAATCACACATGGTTGAAGCTGAACCACTAGTCTGGTGGCAGCCATTGAATTGGTGAATTATACGTGGATAGCAATTGGCTCTGGTCTGTTAGCCATTTGTAAATACAAATTGATTTATTATTATTATTATTATTCAATTGTTTTATATTAATACTTTTTTTTTAAATTTGATTTATTATTATTATTATTGTGCCCAATAGTTCAAATACTTTAATATAGCAATCAATGAATGGCATAAACATTGTAATTGCACCAGCAGGTATGTGAGCTTGTAAACATAGACACACATAAGCCACATGATGGAACAGTGTTATTCAAAAGCAATCAGTGGAAAGTGTAGCAGTAAACCCGACATCCACAGCTATTTGATCAGTCCGTAATCTGGTAAATCATCTTAATTTTTGTCCGAGGATGGCACATGTTTTGTCCCGTTTTGTTTGCTCTGGCAGCAATGGTAAAATATGCATGGAAATTGAATGAGTAATTTGACGTGACAGATTTCTATTGGCAAAGTAGACATTGGTGTTGATGAACTTCAGAATAATAATAAAATATTCTGGAAATAAATATAGATTCTGGTCCTAAGATTGCGAATCTTTGAGTATGATTTCATGCTCAAAATAAAATTTTATATGAACAAAACTTTGAGTTGAGCGTGAAATCGTACTTAAAAAATCTCATAATCCTGGGGCCTGGTTGTATTAGTGATGGAAAGATTGGTTTGCCCAGGGACCTCTAGTTCATGGTTTTTTAACTGTTTCTAGAAAGAAAAGAAAATATCCATAGGATATATTTTGAATTAATATGATTAACATACTCACATTTCATGTTGTTATATAAAATGTATTTCCAATTTCAATTGTTGGTGATAAATATAAATTTTGATATTTTGTAGACATTTCTAAATTTCTTTTTTTTCTATACTTGATGATAATTTTACTTTTCAATAAATATTAAACCTCTCTTTTAGTCAGTTTGTCAGGATAGTTTAAAAGCCATCCCTCAACCAAAATGTCCAAGCGTGTTCGTGGTCAAGAACCACTACCTTATCAGTCCTATGCTCTGATAAACATGAAACCTGGCAATACAAGTACAAGTCTCCCAATGGACATCTCAAATTCCCCCACAAAAAGTCAATAAACAAGGCCAACTACTGATGATCTATCAATTGTAGACTTTTCATGTTTCTTGTTTTATATGTGATGATAATTTAACTTTACAACAAACTTCATTAGTGCATTTATATTTAGGATATTTTGGTAAAAAGACAATACCATACCCCTTGTCAAGAACCACTACCTTTGCTCTGAAAAATATGAAACCAGGCAGTACAAGTACAAGAGTCTCCCGATGGACATTGCCAATTCCTCCACAGAAATTCAATAAACACAGAACATCCGTCAGCTAACACGGCCAAGTGCTGATGATCTACCGATTGATAAATCTGGCATCAAGAGACAGGTGTGTTCTATATGCACATGGCGCCACAAACCATCAAAAAAAGGTCTAGTTTACACAATCAACAGACCAACATTCCAACAGATGCTGGAGATAGTCCCTAGTTCTGAATGTCCTGTCTGGTTACCAGATGGATGTGATTACTGGGCACATGACTTGCATGTTCAGTATGTACACACTGTAGACTATCTTCTTCTATACATATATCATATTCTTCCTACATGGCTTATTGTTAAAGTAAAATTTGGTAGAAGTTCATGCAGACTAGAGTTTCAGGAACCTGTGTTTCACAAAAGAGTTGTACTATACGTCCGGGCATAAATATGGGCATGTTATGGTTTTACTATAGCAGGAAATGACGTATAGCTGTGTCACACCTTATTCTCATTGAAATAGTCCTAATCAAAATATCCACCATTTACATAAATACTGTAGATTAATCCTTTCCATTAAATTTTCTGCACTTTTTATGAGCACTTCTCCCATCACTTGTTCAAGTCAAATTTGGGGAAAGTTCCTGCAGAATCTAACCTGTGTTTCATCAATAGGGCGATATTGTAGTCAGGGCATAATTCATGGTATACACCGTGCTTTCACTGTAGAAGTGGGGTAAACCTCTATTTATGTCTGGACTAGAGTACGACTTTTTAAGAAAAGACGCCTAGGGTATCCTTTCATGAAACGTAGTTATTTGTTGCTTAAAGTCACAAGTCTCGTTGCAACCAACTAGATGGATACGAGAGCATCATGATCTTTTATTGGATACGAGACCTTCAGGAAAGGGTGCCAAGTTCACATGTCCTGGCAACATTAAAGGAACGTAAGACAGCAGTGTTGAGAGAGCTCAGTACTGCTTTGGCAAATGTCAGTAAGAGTACTAGGCTCAATGGGATGCCAAAGGTAAAGGATTCTTAAGCAGGTCATGATGTCCTTCTCTGATCCTATCTCTGTCCTGTCTAAAACCATCAATGGTGCAGGACATATGGATGGGGATTGGGGAGTTGTGGAGGGGGGACATCAAACCTCCAGCTTCTCTAGTAATGGAATTCCTGGCAGTCACAGACTGGAATACAACCATCCACTGATCAATACAAACAATATTATTATCTCTCAAGTGAGCAAGGAAATCAGATTGCTGCCGTGAAAATGGGATCATATGCAAAATGGTGGGAGGAAAACCTAAATCAACAATGTTGCATACTAAGACCCATGGCTGGGTGGTAACTGTACTGTAGTTCTTCCAGTGGAGGTGAAAAATGTTGAACATCATTTAAAAAGCTGAATTTTTAAAACAAAAGCAAAAAGAATTGAAAGGGAACACAAGATATTTCGGTGTTATTGTTGTGTATTTGATGCGTGAAAGCATAGACTCTTGAAAATATAACTATAGTATTACATATGTGCAATAATACTAGCCGGTGTGTGTGTGTGTGTGTGTGTGTGTGTGTGTGTGTGTGTGTGTGTGTGTGCATGTGTGTGTGATTGTTTTATGTCACAGCAGGTAATCTTTCACGCATATGCAATGACACTGACAGCTTAATTCACACTATATTTGCCACAACCTCGACATTCTGTTTGAGTCCTCTTAGAAGATCACAAAACATCTGCCTATCATAAATATTCATAAAATATTTCACTTCAGGAAATTGGGTCACAAAGTTGAGCTAGCTTAGGGTTCAAAGAAAACAAACAGACCAAGACGTACATCAGTTATCACAGATAAACTGTTCAGTGTTGGTCTAACAGTAACACACAAGTGGACACACTGCCTTTGTTACATTGCCACATACTCAATGTCTGGGTTATATCTCAGCACCATCAGCGTGGGCAGACCGATTCTCTTACTGCTGCCATTCCCCAGTGTCCTCACCAGACTCTGCCACAGATCCATAGACAAGACAACACTGGCATAGGTCGAGACATCTCGACCTGTGTCTATATGGGTAGTAAATTCAATTCTCTAGATTAGGGCTGCCCCGTTTGACTTTAGTAAATTGTCTGTCCTGAAGTGGGATTGAATCTATTCCATTTTCAGAATTCTATTTGTTGGACACTCAATAACAGGTTCTTGTGGAAATTATCTGCAAATAACTCGGGTTGTATATATTCATGTTTCTGATGATATATTCCTTGTCAAAGATGGAAGAATTAATTTTCGATTTTTTTTATTATATATACATATTTTTTTGTATGTTGTGAAAATGTATCCAACAAAAAATTGAAATTAAAAACAAAAATAATAAATTGCCTCCAATGTCCTGACAAGGACTATTGATGGCTGTCACATTATTAATAAAACTTGTTTTTAGCATTGTTGTGGTCAAACATCAATAAAACATATTCCAGATTCCTAACTTATTTTTATTTGTCATTGAAAGTCTATAATATACGCCATTTGTCATTGAAAGTGCATAAGCTTCTGAAATTTTCTGTAAAATAATTTGCAGAAATCCAGGGAATACTGCCTCCACCTACACAGAGATCATCTTGACCTTCAACAGGGGCCCATTGCACAGAACAGTTGTAGCTACAATTGATTGTAAATCAAATTTTTGAAACCCACTACAAATGTAAGTCTAGTCGTATGAGCCATTTTTATCTCTACAATAGTTTTAGCTAACCATATTCTCAAGTACTGTAGCGATAAAAGTGTTTTATGCAACGGACTTACATTTGTAGCGGGTTACGAAATGTGGACTTACAATCAATTGTATCTACAACTGTTCTGTGCAACAGGCCCCAGACTCATTTGATAAATTTAATTTCTCTTCCAGCGAAATCTGTGTAAATTCATTAAATTGGATTTCTTCTCATTCCAAAACTAACTACAACCTACAAGAATGAATATTAATCACAGTTATTCATCTCATGAATATGATATTTGACATCTAAATGTCTACATTAACCACCTCCTCTGAGAATGCGGTCAGTGTTTGATGCACCATGACAGGAAACATGGTCAATACACGTCCAAAAACAAAACAGCCGGGTCCCGTTTGTCTTACAATCTGTGTGTACATTCTGCTTCCTGAGTTTACTTACCTGGAGAAAATGTGGAAAAACATGGTATATTTAGAATGTTATTTAAAACAAATCATTCATTATATAACTAACACTCAATCATTGTGACCTGCCAATGTATTAGAATGGGGTTAACGACACATGCACCATAAATTTGCGCATAGCCATGTAAAAATAATTAGATGTTCACGCATTCTTCCAATGCATGTATCACCTGTATAAGTAAAAGTAAGTTTGTTTCTATGTTTATTTTATGTGTGTCGAGTTTTCCAAACTATTTGTATTTATTCATACAGTACCATCATGGTTATCAGTATTCCCATATTTTTTCATAATTGTATTAAGCATTACGGAACAAATTTACATTCTATGGATCATTAACATCACAGATCTGCACAAATAATGACAATAATTATATTAAAAGAAGCTGTTACATATCAGTTACCAAGTTATGTTACCATTAGGAAGATGGTTTAAATAATCTTTTATTCAACAGAAAATGAATGAGGAGTGGTAATCAAGCTGTAAAGCTTATTTTTATACCGTTCCTCGTTAGGAAGATGGTGTCCACAACAGAGGCCTATGCCATGTTCTAGGGTATGGGTGGAAAATGTGGAATATTTGGCAAAATAACATTGTTCTTGGAAAGTATAAAGAATAATAAACTATGCTTTATTAGTACATTTCATCAACAATACACTCTAATCAAGATTTCACACAAAACTAAATAAATCATGCAACTGAAAACAAATTATAAAAACATCAACCGAATTATTTACATGACCAAAAAAACAACAACATAAATTCAAAAGATTTGTGTTAGTAAAATCTGCAAAAATGAAATGAAACCCCAAATCAAGAAGACACTCAAATCTAAGATGAATCACAATCCACAACACACGAGAATGGATAAATAAAAGAGACTGAATGAAAACAACTCCAACAACAAATCAGTGATAACCACTGTTTTGGCAAGCAACACCAATCTCACCTTTTTCCTGTAGTTCTCGATTGATATTCTCAATGACAGAGGCAAACCTCTGATGATTGTATGCCAAACACTCCATCCGAACAATTCTTCCACTCCACAATTACATCTGTGATATAAATGACAGATGACCACAGAAGTCCAGGGAACACAGAGCTCTCAGGACCGCAAAAGTCTCAGGACCACAGAAAATACAGAAATCAGATGATCGCAGAAATCTCAAAACCACAGAAATCGGTGGATCTGCAAAATTCAGTGGACCACAGAAATAGCACTATCACAAACTATTGCACAATCAGTCAGTCCGATTCTTACTTAACACATGTTCTTCGCAATACATATTTGTATTAAGCAGAGCAAAAATGGTCATAAATGGGGCTTGTGGACAACTCCAATTTTGAAGTTTTTGTGACAACATTCCAAAGCATCCATGCCCTTTTGTGGTATCAGTTCAAGTCTTCTGTGGTACAATTTGTTTAATCATCAATGCTTCCTGTGTTATTGAATCCTGAAAGGAATGAAATAGTTTAATATGGATAAAAATGCACAATTTAAATGGTCGACCATACTTATGACCATACTTATAATGATAGTTGGGAGTCAGGAGGGAGAAATTTATTGCTGAACGTTCCAGGAAAGTTTCACCTATATCACACTTAAATGTTTCATATTTAAGTGAAAACATTAGTAGCATTAAAAACATGCATAAACTGTTATTTTCTAACAAATGAGGTGCCAATAATTATTATGTACACTTAGAAATAATCTTGTTCTATAAGATTTCTTTTCATGCATTTTAACCCATATACAGGAAACTATTAACATAATTATTCAACTTCCAATAAAACATACAACTTAATATTAATATAATAAGTAGTCAATACATGCAATGTACCCTAGTTCAAAGAGTTAATTTTGGAAGTATTTACACAACATAACATGAATCTATACATTTTCTCCATGCATGGAATTTGACAACCCAGTAGTATTTTTTTGTCATTGAATGAAGCAACCATTTGTACGCACTAATTGTGAACAACTCAAACCCTAAAAGAAATGCCCAAAGTATTGACAGAAAACTCTTCTTTCCTTGTTAATGTTATCTGCTAAGAATGTCCCATCAGAAATTTATTGATAAAACTCTAATCTAATTGCTTCCCGGAAAGTTTCTACTTTTTACCAGTACATTCATCCACTTTGGTAACATTTAATTATGCTCCTCTGATCATTATAATAATATTCATTTTTTTTAATAAAAATGTGTACTTTGGTAATACATGTACTAAGAACGAGTCGTGACATTGAAACATTTTCAAGAACATTCCCCAGAGCACATGGTACGAAAATTATCCCCTATAATACTTCATTGCAATCCAGAGAAACCATGTGGTGCTAGCGACTGATATGACCAATTGCAAATTGACTAGGAAGTCTTCCTTTTTGACAAGGTCATCATCGTATTTTTTAATAAAGTGTTAGCGTCTCCAGAATATGAACCACATTGTTAACTATTGCTTAATGAGATCCATGTTGTATTAATTAAGAAGTAATCTGGTTTCAACCTTTCACCACGGGATGAATCGCAATTGCTTCTGCATAGGGAATTTGTGGTTACCTTCAGGAGGTAGAATGAAAGAATTATTGTTTTACGTCGCAGCGGGAAATTTCACCCATCGGTGACTCAGGAGGTAGAATATCAAAGTACATCGTAATACTCAGACGTATGTCATCTTGTCTGGCAAATATTAAACAATTTGCACGAGAAATGCTGGTACCAATGCACAATTATCAAATTTGTAAGAGGTGAGTGAGCGATTAGTGCTCAACTTTGCAGCAAGAATCTTTCACCTATACGCAAAGAATTTGTAAGAGGTATGAAACTGCTACATATTCTGACATTGCATTGAAAATGTAACTTCCTCAAATTTTATGCCACTGTAACAGGAAATTGACCCCCCTGAAAATACCCCCCCCCTTCCCCAGGGGATTAAATATACTAGGATATATACTGACTCCCACCCCACCACCACTCAATTTCCTGTGAAACCAGGTCCCGGGGGTTGGTTTAAATATCTGAAACCTTCCATCCTGAGATCCGATGATCTACTACTTCTGGCCATAAATACAACCATACAGATACCTATCTATCTAAATATATATATAGATCTCCAAATATTATTGATTTGCTCGCTTGATAAGTCCATCACTCCGATTGACCAATCCAATCAGAATGTCAATTAATCTTGAGTGCAGGACTGACTTCCTCTGTGAAACCAATTGAGACATCAGCCAATACGCTTTAATGTGCCCAGATTTCCCAGACTGATCTAAGTCACTAGTAGAAAGTCTCAGAGTTATCTTCCTGGTGATACACGCACACCACCAATGGTTAAGCCTGTACCTAATTGCACAACGGGTTTCATCCAATAGTATTTAAGACAATTTCATTTGGGGATTGATAAGGTGGCAGCTGCAAATGCAAGACAGAATCCCCGGAAGATAATTAATGAATGCAATTAATAGTCAATTTCTATCAGACAATGATAATAAACATTAATTTCTCTATAATTTCTCATTAATTAAAAGTTGAACAAGCGTATATTTACAAATCTTGTCCGAGTGTGGTATAAAATTATAATCTCACCCAAGCGTCTTCTGATATTAAATAAATCAAAACTAGTTGCAAAAGTAACACAAATCCCAGGCTTATCAAATCATCGAAGTTTCAGGGAAGTGTGGTATAAAAATCATGAACCATAATTAAATATTTAGGGAGAAGGAAATTGTGACTGTTGTCGTTACTTATACATACACTGCGATGAAAAACACTAATTCAATCAATCAATCAAAATATATATATGGAACGGTAAAAACTGCCGAGATTGCAAACATTTTAGTACCTGAATGTCAAAGACGTCATGAGATATACTTATACTAATCTGACTTTTTCATCATCCCCAATCTACATAATATTAACCTTCTACCAGCAAGACACAACTGTTTTGCTCTATAAAGCATCAATATGTGTATTAACCCAGCCTAGAGAAGGTTAAACAGCACACATCACTCATGATAGCAATCCCTTCCTTACTAATTCCTCAGTCTAGACATACCATACCTAAATAGCGCTGCATCCATTGTCACTGTGGTAGAATCCACACTATTCCTCTACCTCTGCATAAACAATCTGACCATCTATCATCAACATGGATAATGGTCAGCACTGGTCAATCTGACCCTTGGACTCGGACTGCCACCTCTGTCCCAAGCTGGCATGATGTCCACTCCATGCCCGGCTGTCCTGTCTATTGGACATATTGATTTGAAACCAATCCCCACTCATTATATCTACACCCATCCATAACATGGCCTCCACATCAACTTAGTCAGCATTGGTCTATAGATCTAGATTGTGAAATGTTTTGAGTACGAACTCATGTTCAACTCAAGGTTTTGAGTCCCCATGTAAAGTTTGAGGAGCATGAAATCGTACTCAAAAGGTATTGTAATTTTGGGGCTCAACCCTTGGGCTGACATCATGCCATGTCCAGTGTCTTGCCCTGCCCTACTGTTCTGTCCTTGATTCTCCGTCCTGCTTGTCCAGTTTTGTCATGTCCTTGTCATGTTCCTACATGTCCTTCCCTGTCATTTTTACCCTACACCCCTCTGCTTGCCATATTCTGCCCTGTTTTGTCCAACATGTCATGTCCAACATGTCCTTTTTGCCCTGCTATGTCTGTTCTTTCTTCCATGCTGCATCCTGTCCTTCCTCAATGCCCTGTTCTGCCTGGCATGCCCTATCACATCTTCCTGTCGTTTCCTCCATGTCCTGCCTTGTCCTCCCTGCCTCATCTCGTCCTGACTGTCGTGTCCTCCATGTCCTGCCCTGTCCTCCCTGCCTATCATGTCCTCCCTGTCTTCCCTGCCTCATCCTGTCCTGCCTGTCGTGTCCTCCATGTCCTGCCCTGTCCTCCCAGCCTATCATGTCCTCCCTGCCTATCATGTCCTCCCTACCTCATCATGTCCTGCCTGGTGTGTCCTCCATGCCCTGCCCTGTCCTGTCTACCTAATATATTGATTTGAAAGCCATCTCCACTTGTCATCTACATCCATTCATAACGTGACTCCTCACAACATTTCTACCCATCCTCTGGGGGACCGATTGCTTGGATTTGTTGATGAAACATTTGGGATCCATTCAAGTTGGGCCAACAATTGTACTAATTGGTCTGCAAATTCTGAGCATCTGGACAGCGAAAAGGTCTTACCAGTAGTCAGGGGTTTACATCACTTCCTGCTATAGTAAAAGGTTAATGTATGCCTGAATTTACGCCCAGACTACAGTACGGCTCTCTTGTACTCTTGTGCTCTCAGTACGGCCTGATATATAGTTCTGCATGATCCTTTTACTTCAGCTTGTTGGTTCTCAATCTTGAAGGATTTGAATTTAATGGATTCCAAAGTTACATTTATTGATATGATCATGCTGACACCGCACTTAATCTCTCATAAAGACGAAACCAAACTCATGAATATTTATAAATTTAAGAAAACCTTATTTGTTGACGTCTGAGAATAAAATTATTGGTCTTTTCAAAACATGAGCTACTGTAGTTTATTAGATTTATGTCATTAAATGTATGTATCTTGACAGTGTTTGACAAGAAGCAATGACATTGGCTACAAATTGCTTCACAATGACGTAATAGTTAAAGAATTTGCATAACAAACATCAGTATCCTATCCTAATAGCTGTGCCTTGGTGGCCAACAGATCTATGGACATTACACCATAATGGCCATACTGTAGTTAGAAACAGTTCTCAATCACTAATTCAACTCTACCAGTCATCTATGCCACCCAAACTGATAGAAAAACTGTCAGTAAGCCTTATATATACTTTTGTGATGAAATCAAGTAAATATACAAAACTAACCTCACATTGATATGTGAAGCACTTTGATACCTTTCAAAGATTTCCTCGTTTGCAAAATGTGAACAGGAGAATAGGAGACATCTCAGCCTACAGATCCCTCATACCATTCAAATGAGAGTGTCCTTTGTGAAAGTGTTGGACATTATCACATGACTGATGGACTGCATTTACTTTCACCCTTTGAGACTATGGCTAGTCTAGATCCACTGATGCCACTAACCATTATTGCTAAGCTGCCTTCCACACCAACCTCCACACCTATTCTTAATTATTAATATCCTTTTATTTTTTTTGGGGGGCGGGGGTGTGATTGGGGTTTAGAGACACTTTCAAGATTATTTCACAGCTTGTCAGTTTAGGGCAGGATAAAACCTGCTACATCCGAAGCGCTGAATGTTGCAGTAAACCTGCGAGCATCGGCTGGTACTGACAAGACCAAGGATGATAGCTGCATTGCCACTCTACAGACATTGCATCCCATCAATATCACATCAGAAAGGTAACTTTTCCGAACACTGATGCCCCTCCTACACACCATAAACCAAATCAAGGACAGTGCTGACCAGTACACATCACATTTCACCGAATATTGGAAGGTAATTAGTCTCCTGACCCCATGTCAACCACATGATCACATTTTACCTCCGAAATCTGAGAGTTCCACTTCCCCAGCATTGGCCCTAGAGACCTACTGATAATGGGCATGTCTATGAATATATCTAAAGCCTTCACCTTCAATTTTAATTACAGCCAACACTAACTGTCTATAGACAAATCCTAGTCAATCTATTAAGTGGTCTTGGCTTTGGCTTGGTTTCATCTCTCATGAACACAGTATTTCCCATAACACATGAATGTCCTTTTGATGTCTGTTTGAAGCAGGTTCGAGAATTGCAATTCAATTTTGTAATGGTCATCTAGCTATTTGGAGCTTTTCAGCTTTTACTTCCAACATGTAATGAAGCCCAATTAGTTCTATATTATTTGTTATGTAATCTGGTAACCTTTTGATTATTTCGTAAATGAATCCCATGTTAATTTGCATAACCTTCAATATAGCTCTTTGCAAAATCAGAAGGTAAGTGCAAAGAAGATTTAATTCAATTCAATTTGTTGTTTGGTATTAAGGCCATTGGCCCATATACATGAATTGAATATGAATTGAATTGAATTAAATAAATTAATTGAAAACAAAATTATCATTCCCATATCCAAGACAGTATACCTGCCATAATTCAAAAGTGATTCTGCATCACCTCACTGCCCACATTAACTAACAAATATAATGCAATTAGCTTCACCCAATCATAGTTCACAATACCTCTGTGAGAAATTTCACCAACTGTCCAACGAGACATTCCATTTTGTAATGGACTCCCTAATTTGAAATGGCTCTTGTTTCTGGCATTCCAGTGGTATATACTTCCTTTGATGACACAGCCATGGCAAGAGAGCGGTGTCATTACACGGTCATCCGACTCCACTTTAGAAACTATCCCCTAAATTCCCACTTCCCTCATCAAAATCCCATTAACCATATAGCTCTCTCCCCTTTGCTCATAGGCTGTACAACTACAGAGAAGCTGCTTGCCAGTTTAGCATCCCGGGTGAAACAAGGTGCAGACAGCTTGCCCCAACAGTCAACCTCAAAGGGTAGTAACATCCTAATTGGGTTTTTTGGGGGGTACTGGAAGGCTAGTAACATCCTAATTGCTCCTTGAAAGGTAGTAACTTCCTAACTGTTCCTTGTTCATCAAATGGTAGTAACATCCTAAGGTGTTCCTTGTTACTGGAATAGTAGTAACATCCTAATTGTTCCTTGAAAGGCAGTAACCTCATAATTGTTTCTTGTTATTGGAAGTGTAGTAACCTAAATTGTTCCTTGAAAGGTGGTGGTAGTAGTAACCTCTCAACTGATCCTTGTTCCTGGAATAGTAGTAATCTCCTAATTGTTCCTGGAATAGTAGTAATCTCCTAATTGTTCCTGGACTAGTAGTAATCTCCTAATTGTTCCTGGAATAGTAGTAATCTAATTGTTCATGGAATAGTAGTAATCTCCTAATTGTTCCTGGAATAGTAGTAATCTCCTAATTGTTCCTTAGGTAGTAGTGACCTCTTAACTGTTCTTTGTTCCTGGAGCAGTAGCAAACATTTAATTGTTCCTTGAAATATAGTAACCTCCTAATTGTTCCATGTTCCTCAACCGGTAGTAATTAACATTCTAATTGTTCCTTTTTCCTAGAATATGAGTAAATTTCTCCTTGAAATATAGTAACCTCCTAATGTGTTCCTTGTTCGTGGAAGAGTAGTAACCTCCTAATTGTTCCTTGAAAGGTAGTAGTAACTCCATAACTGTTCTCTGTTCCTGGAGCAGTAGTAAGCTCCTAATTGTTCCTTAAAATATAGTAATCTCCTAATGTATTCCTTGTTCCTGGAAGAGTAGTAACTTCCTAATTGTTCCTAGTTAGACTGACCTCAGGGAATAGGAAGAATTTGAAATCGACCAAGGAGAACACGTCCTTATCATCCAAATGAAGCCATCAAACAGGAACCTAAGTGAAAAGACTGGTGCCATTGTCATCAAATAACAAGGAAAATTAATCATTCGGTACATTGGAGTGATTATTCAAGATGGTTTACGACTATTGAGGATGTCTGATCAATTCCTTTACTAGACTAACCATTGGACAAAAAAGACTGCAGTCCAGCCTTGTACAATGCACATAGTTACTTCACAAGCCAGAGGTGTCTTGTAGGTTTTACTTAACAGATCATTCATACAGATTGTGGCACAATCCTCTACACAGAGGCGATTTCAGCTTACTGCAACAGCTAATTGGTACAGGTTCTTCTCCCACAAAAATTAGTCTGCCACTAGACCAATGAAAATCCTGTGGGAAATGGCATTAAACTTATGTTGTGTGGGCTGGACCCAATTCCTGCCATGCAATAATTCCCTGGACATCATGGTTTGACCAGTACAGTATGACCAGTACTGGGAGTAAAGGATGAAGGAAGGTGAGGTACTGATACTGGTACATCAATCATCGCAAGCAGAATACGTGACACATCTCCGCACCAAGTGCTATCTATATCAGTGACACTAAGTAAACTAATATGCAATAAACTCTCCCTCCATCAAGTGATCATCATTGTCTACTGGATTGATTGAATTAGTGCTTTACGTCGCAGCAGGAATATTTCTCCCATAATTATAATAAAGATGATAATCAGAATAAAAATGAGAAGATGTATTATTCTTCCATTTATCTTATGTGTACGATGATCTCCAAGGAATTTCAGTTTTTAGTAGATCTAATTCGAATGCATCAATTTATAACGAGGGGATTGTTCCACAGTAGAGTGCTAAGAGTATTAAATCGCACGATTAGGGAGTTACAAATTTCATAGCGCTACAATTGTTCTGTTGAATAAGACCTATATTGTTAATATTGAGATATGCTGGAAAAACGTGCTGGAAAAACGTACTTTCCATTTTCACAAGAAAAACAACTAATCCATTAAAATCATAAAGAACTTCTCACTTTTTTTTCTAATTAAGTTTTCCAACTCTATGGATACTATGAAGTACAAATCATCTGTCTAAGATGAATTACCCATTGTATAATGAGCACAATATTGTAAATATCAAAATACTTTTCCTTCCATGGAAATGAAAACAATTACGACATTATTAACCGTCACATATTGTGTTTGGATTGAATTAGTGCTTTATATCGGAGAGGTAATATTTCACCCATACGCTACGATATAAATCAGAATAATAATGGTTAGGAATAATCATGGTTAGGGCCTGTAGCAATAACACAACCAGGAAGTAATGTGCTACTGATCATGCTAATGGAAACATCACTTATAGTAACAGGTTTCCCTTCTAGTTGATTACTGGTTGCTCCAACAGTCAGTACTGCTTCTATTTTAAATTGACCAATAAAACAACAATGAACAACCACGTAATGATGCAATTCCACCCAAAAGGTAGACAGTACAAATACATAAAGGTTTCTACAACACTAAGCAACTAATATAATTATACTTGTTATGTCCATGATGTCTATAATGGCTTGTTTGTAGTCCATTTGTAACCAATACAACATAGTGTGTTATAAACACAGACCCATAAAGTGGCACTCATAGTTTTAAACTAGGAAGTTATACCTTCAGACACCAATAAAAGTCCCCATTCCTATACAAAACAGGGCAACTCTAACAATGTTAAAAGGTATCCTAAACTTCAACCTTAGTCATAATGTAGTTCATGGCCGAGATTGAAGCTAACATGAGTTTTTTTAACTGCATTTTTTTTTTCAAATTTGAAAAGGGATTTAACCCTGATTTCAATATTCTTTCACTTATCACGGCTTGTCAATTTAGGGCAGGATGAATCCAGCAATGTTATCTGTACTGCTGAATGTTGCAGTAAGCATGTAAACCTGGAAGCACTGGCTAGTACTGACAGACCAAGGATGATAACTACGGTACAGACAGAACATCCTATCATGATCACGTCGGAAAGATTACTTTCGTGGATTTGAAATAGGGGCCTTTGGCTACAAACTCCAGCCATTTACCTATGTTTCATAGAGGAGTGTCCTTGACACAAAGGATAGTAACTGCACTCCACCATTTTAAACAGGATATTTATTCTATCATGATCACACTGAAAAGGTAACTTTTGTGAACATTGCCAGATCCCTGAAGTGGATTCAAAATCAGGAACTTTGGCACCAAATTCTGACAATTTACCATTTTCCTACTGCCTGGCACTTATATACTTGGTCATGATATAAGATAAAATAATATAATATAAGACTTTAGTACCCTCTAGGGGAATATGATATACAAACTAGATACCCAGTGATACTCAGTGTTATAAAAAAATACACATCCATGATCTAATTACTCAGACATATAATACTCTTGAAAACGTATTTGATTTGTAAGACATACACATAATCATGAGTATACCACTGCACTAACGATAACAAAGGGGGTTTATCTGCTACGTTTATACTCTACAAAGTTGTTATAAAAAAAAAATCATTAAAATGTACATGCACATGGTAAATATGCATTATGTGCATGGAGCTCTCCCCTAATACTGAGAACACTAACCGCTATTAAAACAGTGAAATAAATATTATAGTCATTAGATTTAGAAACCAGCTTTCATAACAATCACATCCATTAAATCATGTGCATTGTTATGAAACTGTTATCATTACTTACAATAAATCATGTGAGGTCTTGATAAAACAACATTAAGGAGACTATAAGATTGTACACACAGATATATCCCGCAAGCACACATACCACACATAGCCCACCAACACTTCCAACCAATGTTGGATAAATAGTAAGGTAATCCAATAAACCAAAACTAATTCCACCCAGATCCACTGGCTAACAACAAATGCTAACAATGTAAAATCACATTAGAAATAGTTTATCCATAAGATAACCTAGACACCTGTCTGAATCAGTCCATTATCCTTTATAAACCACAAAGTTATTTACAGCTTGAATTAAACAACGTATATTGAATACCATTGCCAAGGATAAGGCCACACTTCTTCTATTTAAAAATCCCTAATGATCCCTAAATAATTCTTCCAGCAAATCGAGATCATATGTCAACATTTCAAGACCTACAGTGCACTTCTGGCTTCCAGAGGCATATTTATAGAGAGAGAGACACTATCTGACCTTATGATTATTGGGTGGATTCGCTTGAATACTGAGACTAGCTCACATTTTATACACCTACTTTATAACAGCCTGCACACACTGAGATCCGATGATGTCACAAGGGACTCAGGGACACATGAGCGGACTCCAGTCTTCGGTTACTAAGGAATCCATAGCCATTCCACAATCCTTCTGTTATTTCTGTTCCAACTTCTCTAGAGGTCAAGCATCAATGCCTCCACACAGGTGTCAAAGCCAGCTTGGTTTCTCTCACCCTCTCTCTCTTGCTCTTCTCACCATTCAACAGTTAACCGATGGGGCTTGACGTTCCACTATCCCTCCTTCCAGCTTACTGGCTTCCATTTGCCATAACGTATGACTAATACGGGCTGAAGACAGGCACGTGTTGGCTGCCTGGATCCATTTTAACCAGGAATCCATCAATATCTGATCAGGATCAATACTGGGGATTTCATGTGTGAAAGGCAGCAGTTTCACTGTATTCACTGCACTGACAGTAAGGAAGACATCCAATGCTGTTGCATTTGCTTTCAGTTGTTGCTCCGTTTACCGAAACTTCATCTCATTTATGCTAATTATTGATCAATACAGAAAGGGAGGCCATTCCTGGGATTGCATATAAATACTAGTATATTGATCTGCTGGAATTGAGCTGGAGTGACATCCCTTGTATGCTGTCTCGTGTGTAAAGTCCAGGGACTGCATCACGCTCAGAGTTGCACATTGATATATTTCTCTAGAATAGAGTTTCACTAGAACAGTGGTAATGTTGATGTAATTATTGATGATGAACGACAAACTGACAACAGATATTTCATAAACAGTATCAGCTTTGCTGGTCATTGAGTTGAACATTAGCTATGAATTATGGTAACACAATGATGTAGATCTATCTTTAAAATTATCTATAGATGCAAACTTGTTATCATCATTGGTATCAGCTTCAGCTGGGTATTGTTTCATGAAGCTCTCATGTCTACTACAAGATTATTTTTTTTTAAATTTGGGGGGGGATTGGGGTTTTAAGTCGCTTTAAGATTCTTTCACTTATATAACGGCTTGTCAGTTTAGGGCAGGAGGAAACCCGCA
>JAUTBT010084947.1:0-11956 GCA_032361225.1 Lepetodrilus schrolli | reverse complement strand
TATCTAAAGACACAAGGTTAATAATCTCTTTATCATCTAATGTCAAGCGTAAATACTTCTCTATAAGAAGAAAACATGAACACGTGAATCGACATTTAATAGTTACGCGTCGGAATACATGCAGGTCAGTAAATTGTAAACTGCTTCACGCATTGATAAATACCATAAAGGAAAAGAAACAACTTTAAGAATAATTCATATTGCAAATTCTAAACATATATTAAATGCCCTCAATTAGCACATCTAGTTTCCGATCGTAATTGTCATTTTGTTTACGATTTCCATATAGCAGCATCTATAAATAGTACACACATGATCATCAGAGCTCCGTAATTTGCAGTTATTAGTCCGGCAAAGTAGCATGATACACGAAATATCTGTATTCTTGCTTATTCTCATAAACTTACTTGAATTGCATTTTCATTACTGGTTATTTCAAGGGAATTTGGTAAAAGTTTAATAAATACTATGTTGTTTTACATATTTGCACATACTATATGGCAAAATTAGGAATATTTTTAGAAAGAAAACGGCAAAAAACAGTGTAAAGAATTTATTAATATGTACACAATTACTTGGAACTATGTTATGCGTGCTCCAACCCAGTTCACAAAACATTTGTCTATGAAAGTGTTTGTGACTGAATATCGATATTACAATAGTTTCTCCAGTTACATGCATGAGATAAATAGAATCTCACATTCGTGTTCATATATTACCGAATTGATTAAACTCGTTGGCAAAAATTATATTATGGTCGGCAGAACCTCGAATGATGTGTTTTGCCAACTCGTTCCATGAATTCAGTATTATATGACCACTCGTACAAGATTCTCTATTAAATCTATTATCAATTGAATGGCAAAATACAGTAAAGGCATCGTGGCGAACTTTTTTTACTTGGGTACACTTGTGGTGGAATGAGGTTCCTGATGATCTCCAATGATAATATCCTTATGGATCAGCATTGTTTTATTTTTGCTTCAACAAGCGTCAGTGCACGTTAGTATGCATCTTGTACACGACCCAAGCCTCCTATATGGGAATTTGTGAACAAAATTTTTACTTCATGAAATCGTCCTCAAAACAGTTACATGGGTCGTGCCTGTAGTCCTGAGATTAAATCAAGATTTACATCATTTCCTGCTATAGTTAAAGCGCCACTATGCCGTGATTTAGGGTCAAACTACAGCATGACCCTTTCGTAAAACGCAGACCAGAGAAAATTTGCCTGTCTAAGCTGCTGTGAGGTGTGGTTGCCAATATATTAAACACAAAGTCATAAAACATCTTTCAAATTTTATTGTTGATCAAATAACATAATGAATATGATAAAGCTATTATTCTGGGAAACAAAATGAAATTTCATAATGAACATCCATGGATAGCCGTGTACTGTTCAAGCAACCTCTACTTGCCCATATTCTATCATACATACTTCAAACCAACATCATGTGATGAAATGAAATTAGGAAAGAAATTTATCAGCATTTCTTATTTGTAAATATTCCTTCAGCGCTTTACTATTCCTGTGGTATTCTACAGGAATATGTACCTGAAAATCTGGTTAAATACAATGACTTTTAACATTAACCCAGACAAAGTACTTTCCACCAAGAATATCAATAAATTATGAAAACGTAACATAACATCACAATTTTCGTTCATTAATACTAATCGACTGCTTACCACTATGGAACAAATGGAAACGCGAATGATATATTTATCATATAATAATGTAAATTGTTGACCACAATATCAGTGATTCACAAATTATTATTTTTCTTTTTAACTAAATTCTCCACATATAAATAATGTAAGTCTTCAGGTTAACAAACACAACTGACACAGGAACATTTGTGCACGTATGCGTGTAAAAGCTCTCAAAATATCCAGCACCCATTGCAAAGCTGCAGTACTCTAGTACTGTAAACTCGCCTTTCACAAAACAACATCAACTGACAGTTACAACACTCCATACACACTTGACGATGACTAAACCGATAGTCCTGCCTTCATTCCACAGCGTCACGTACGATTGGCTGATAAAACCATGAACATCAGTCATGCAGGAAGTACGAGGAGGTACCCTGGTGGCTGGCAAACATGCAAACTGACAAAATGTCCCATTAACGTAACACAACATTGGGGTTTATATGTCCAGGGCATTCCTGTGCTAAACAGATTTACTCTACAGCAACCATAGCTCCAACCTTAGGAATGGTGTAGTCTGTGGCTAAGGTTTGAGTTCCTGTTGCCCGAAGAGTTACACGGTTTCGTACAGGAGAGCCCAGGATGCAACCAGTCTTTCTTTTGTGCGCATCTTTCAGGAATATCCACAGGTGCATTGTGTACATCTCATCGCATCAAGCTTATCAAACATTGGATGGGCGTCCATCGTATTCAGTAGAAATTGCAACATATAAAACACATTCTCGTTCTGTTGCATTATACACACCATTTAACCTAGGTGATATAAAAGTAAGAAATTGTGATTGTACACTAATACACATTTACAAAAATATATTGTAACATCAAGCTTTACGAAACACTTATAAATAAACATACATGTTTGTAAATGTTGAAATGTCTACCTATCTCTAAATCATATACTACTAGTATTTTAAGTATAAAAATGTTGGGACAATAAAATAAAGTTTACATTACAATGAAATGTAATACAATGTTCTAGGCAATGAGGAGGAAAGAAATGGTATATTTAGTAGGAAACTAATCACTAAGATTAAATTAGTAATGAATTGGAAATATAGACAAAATCTGAAAAAGTTGTAATACCAGCTATTCAGAAGTTATCAGGTAGGAATACATTTTTTTAAGAAAAAACACTGCTTTAAGTCAGAAACATCTTCTATGAATGATATTGTTCTCATCTTATTTCAAGGAGCGTAACATCTTTTACGTTAATGAAATTGAATGAATGGATAAATAAACAAAATAAATGGAGACAACTCATGTGCCATGATCAAGATTTTCTTAATTCTTCACATTATATAGCACAATGAGCAAACGTCAAACAAAATAATTATTATTTTGCTTTCACCTCGAAATACAAAATGAGAAAAGTAATTCTTATCTTTGTCATATATATTTAAATGCTATAACATGGGTCATTTTGTGATGCAGGCCTTGGTTCTACCTGTGATTTTACTGGCTCTTCTACTAATTTCATCTCTCGCAGACCTGAGAAAGTGATATTATGTCCATCTACACACTACATATTCCAATTATGAGCAACAGTCAACAAATGTTTTGGCACAAGACAAAGTAACTCTTTGTATTTTGTAAACATATAATATATTTGTAAGTAAAAATGAAACTGTATTATCTTCGAACAAAGAAAAACCACCATTAACCTTTCATTATTATGCCTGCTCACAACTACCGTTTGTAACGGCTACTCTATATTATCACTAGCAATATACTGTAGTTCTCTCCTACATAGGACATACACCACAAACCATAAAATAATATTGTTATCACAGCGGAATGATTATCTATGGATGGCAGTAAGAGTGAAATCAAATCTCAATCTAATTAAAATAAAACGTACCATATACTATGCATGCACGGCATATATTGTACTTCCGATTTTAAAACTAGATTGATCTAATCCGACCTTGATGCTGTACATACGTCTTCTTCATTTTTCTGCCCGTCTTCGTAATGCTAGTAGCAACCATTCAGAGCTCTCATGTATGACCTGGCATTATTCTAGGTAAGCATAGCTCCAACCTTAGTAATGGTGTAGTCTATGGCTAATACAGTTACCTTAACAGTTGTACTGTTTTGCATACGAGAGCCCAGAACAGAGATGTTGAATAATCTGGCATGGAGAAGAAATTAAAAGCACTGTAGCACAAATTCTAGAATGATATCTACAAAGACTTGGTATATATCAGAGTGAAACAGAATTTACCAAATTAAATTTAAAATGTACAGAAGATCAGTGAAAAACATGACTTCATGTAGTCTACATTCCAAGAATGTTCCTACAGTGAGTTATGTCCCTTGGTTATAGCTTTCAAACCTCATAAATGTTTATCTTTTAATAGCATTTATCAGAAACCCAAACTTGATATGTTAATATTTAAATATTTTTCTTCAAAGTGTACCACAATGCCTTTAATAAAATAGACTATAAGGTGGACTCGGACAGGTCGATTGGTTGCAACGATGTGTCGAATCGCACTGTGAGCATCCATTTGATGCGAATCGTAACGACCGAGATCCCATGACTAGAACAAGTTCTACTCGTACGACCAATCGAACTAGACTCGTCGTACAACCGATCGACCTGTGTGAGTGTGCCTTAAGTTCGCTTTATTGTGAACGAGTACAGGCTTAGCGTTCACAGGAACAAGATCACGTGATATCATTGCCACCGTTGTAAAGACATTACAATGTATACTGATGTAGTCCACACCTAGACAATAATCCTGTATAGTTTATAGCACTTTCCGAGCCTATATTCACATTCTTATAATCTTTATCTATTAAATACATACACACAAAGAAATAGCTTCCATATCACAATAAAAATACCTACAACATGTAGGATCCACCGATAAAAGTACATATACTATAACATTCGTAAATAAACTGGAGAAAATGAGGGCTTACCTAAGGATAATCCATTAGGTATTTACCAAATCAAAAGTCTCCCATTCTCAAATTATTTGGGAATTCATTCAACATGATCAGTTGTTCTCCAATAAAAAAAAAAATTAACTTTTTATAAAGATTCAAAATTAAATAAATCCTTTTTGTCCAACCTCCTTGATCAGAATACATTAATTAGGCATCCACCTATACCTACAATACATTCAAACACAATACACAGTGATTATGGAGTTTAACGTCGCTGCGGGAATCTTTCACCCATTTGCGACGACACAATACACAGAACTGCATATAAATCCACAGCTTAATTCCCAGGCATACGAGGCGTACGACAATGCAACTCAATTATCGGGGTATTTCCTCACACTCAGATGGCACGACAATGACAATGCTACGAGGGAACGTCAAACGTATTTAAAACAATGAGACAGTTTATCAAACATACTGTAACCTGATTTCCCTGAATGTTCAACAGCCGAGCTGGTGATAGATTAATTAAAGGTATAAAATTAATAGGAGAATAGGACATGATTATGTAAACACTAATACTTCACGTACTGCTATCGAAGAATGAAAACAGTGCCATATTCCCATACTTCAAAACAAACATCTTTAAAGAATAAAGCAAAAAAAACCATACTAATACATAACTTGCAAAGTACATGTACTTCAAAACAAGAACTTCTTTCATAAAACAAAACAAATGTCAGTAATAAGTTGCGATGCCTAAAACACTATTGAAGTACGGGATTACCCAGTGTATTTTTCCTTTAATGCTTCAATTTTATGTCGTGAACTTGGATAGCTTCGCACAGCTTCAACCAATACAGGAACCATAGCAACAATGTCCATTATGGTAACTGATTATTTTTACAAAAAGAATAGTTTACAATGCAATAGATACTCTTACAAAACTGGGCCAGATATGAGAGGGACCCACCAATGCTCTATGTCTGGAGAAGTGAATACAAAGGTGTTTAACATATGACCTTGTATTCATACATTATGTAATGCTTTGTTTCCACTACAAAACATGGCTGTAGGTGTATAAATGCAGGTGTAATGTAATGCCCTGGTGGGGTCAGTGGTTGGGGTTTAACTTGAGGTCATGGGAGGTCATCTTCACTGTATGAGCTGGGCCTTGTATGCACATACTACCAGTTTGGCCTGAAACCAATAACATACACATTCTCAGAACCGAATGTGAAACAGCTCAGGCACCCATTACACAGAACAATCATAGCGCTACGAGAGTCGTAACTCATGTCGTTAGGACTCTCGTACACTATGATCATTCTGGGGAACTGGGCTAGAATATAAACTAATTATGCATATTGTTCAAATTTCTAAAATATCAAATCTGGAAGTAGCCAGTTTTACTATTTTCAATAAATGTGCATTAAAAAAACATGCCATTTATTGGTAATGTTGTAAATTATTCCATAGCAGTTAATTGAAAAAACCCTGTTGTTGGCCTCTTTTTCTGCTATTGGCAAACCAAGATGCCCTATAGGGAAGTGATGTATATCCAGTGAGCAAGTGATTTTTGTTTTACATCGCAGCAGGAATCTTTCACCACTACATGATTACTAATGGTTGATGGTCAGAAGAGGGTGAGGTCTATTCCCTGGACCCGAACCCAATTCTTGGCAATCTGATTGGCTCAACTCAGAAGAGAGAAGCCTGAGGTGCCGTTCCTTTGAGCTGTGCGAAGTGTTCGTTTTTTTGTTGTTGTTTGAATTGGGGTTTAGAGTCGCTTTCAAGATTCGTTCACTTATATCACGGCTTGTCAGTTTAGGGCAGGAGGAAACCCTCAACATCCGTAGCACTGAATGTTGCAGTAAACCTACGAGGATCGGCTGGTACTGACAAGACCAAGGATGATAACTGCATTGCCACTCTACAGACATCGCATCCTATCAATATTGGGTCAGAAAGGTAACTTCCGCGAGCAATGATGCCGGGTCCTCGGGGCAGGATTTGAACCTGGACGATGTGTTCGGAGTACTCCGAACAGACAATTTTGTCAAAGGAACGTCTGGCACACTGTGCGGTTTGCAAACCACACAGGAAAATTACAATGACGTCACCACATCTAAGGCACCTCTTTGCCACCATCTTCCTTGTGCGAGACGTGTGTAAGTCATTCCTTTCACTCAGTACACCGTAGTGGAGTGACGTCACCTGTCTGTCTGAGAACACTTCGCACACCTGAAAGGAACAGGGCCTAACAGTCCTAGCTCTCACCTTAGACGAGATGGCAGCCTCCGTGTGTATACACAGCTCATTTTTGCCTGGCAACACTGGGTGACATGACAACACAAAGTTGGCTTCCTGGAATACAATGAGAACAATTTCCAAAGTAGTACTATTACTTACCAGCGTGATTTTCAGGGTGTACGTGTTTCTACAAACTGAAATTTCTCATACACCATTGAGAGCGAAGGTCGAGCGGTGTACCAGACATTTCAGCTTGTAAAACAGGAATGTCCCCAGAAATGACACTGCCAGTGTTGTGATGTGTCCGAGCTTTAGAAGTAAAATGTTTCTGGTGACTCATTTGTGCTTTTTAGGTATGCATTTTAGACTTTTACATCATTCTGACCACAATATTGCATTCCTACCTCCGTCAAGGATGGTTGTTTGACACCATTCAAGAAAACACTCTTCACTGCACATGGGCCGTAGAATCGGCACTTGATTTCATGAGACGTGATCCTTGCATGGGCGATAAACAGCAGAAATCCTACACCTGTACAGAGAAAGTCCACTATAGTATACACAGATAGTGTATAAAATGATTACCATCACTGCAAAGCTGTGTTTATGACATGCACAAATGCCAGACTTTTATGGTTCAGGCCCCCGTTCCACAGATTGTTGTGCTACGAGAATCGTAGCTATGATAATGTAAAGGAGTTGCGACTCTCGTAGCACTGCGATCGTTCTGTGGAACACAGTTGCTAAATTTGCTTATATACATGTCATAAAGCCACAAATTTATGTGGTAAATTTGAAGAATATTTCAGCAAAACTGCCTAACATGCACAAACATCACACTTGATATAGGGCAGGATTCTGCCCATAAAATGTTAGGATATAATTCATAAACATGATTGTCTTAAAGAAGTAGTCTCGTAAAACACCCAGTTTATGTTGGTAACTTTGAAGACATCAGCTCTCCTATACGGAATGGTGCAACTCTAAGGTAGCCTTCTCCAACCTGAACGAGGGGCTAAACCATTATTATGGTTAGAATATAGATTAACTTCAGTTCTATACACGATGTACCATTATCCAAAACATACAATAATTCTAGGAATTTTATTTATTTTTAAAAATAATTCTTGCAATTTGATTGGTTGAGCTGTCCTGGTAAAGTCGAGCACCTCGGTGTGAAGTCATTGCGACAATACATAGTTATTAAACTTGCTAGACAAAAATACATCAAATTTTATTCAATGGAATTGTGTGTACCTGGAGTCATGGGTTCCACCTCATTTTTGAAGGGAATTACGAACTTGTCGCTCTCAGCAAGGGGGAAGCACTGCAGGGGAAACAGAGCACTGATAATTTGAGCAGTGTTGTTCAGGGTGATGGCCACCTGTCGGTCAAACTCTGCGGTCAGTCTGGAAAAACCAACGACGATATTATTTCTAAAATATACAAAGTTTGAAAAACATGGCAAAATGTTCAGCTAAAAATTAAATAAATGAAATAGCAATAATATCAAACCATCCTTGATTTATTAAAACACTTTATCAATGGAGATGTACACTGACTGTGACTAATAATGCAACCAGAGTTGAGCGTACAAAGTAAGGGTTACCTTGACACATGTTCTACTATGAGTTCCTCCACATCTGGCAGTCTCAGCAGCTTGGCATAGGACAGAGCGCTGTAACCATTGTACGTCAAGTACGAGAAGTTGGCCCCGTTCTCCAGTAGGTAGCGGATGATCTGCTTGTGACCTCGCTTCACCGCCTGTCATGTGACGAACGAAACAAATAAAATTACTGTATTGAACTTTAGAAAAATTAAGCAGATTATTATTATTATTATTTTTTTAATTGGGGTTTAGAGTGTCTTTCAAGATTCTTTCACTTATATCATGGCTTGTCAGTTTAAGACGAGGAAACCTGCAATATCCGTAGCGCTGAATGCTGCAGTAAACCTGCGAGCATCGGCTGGTACTGACAGACCCAGGTTGATAACTGCATTGTCACGGTACAGACAGCGAATCCTATGAATATCGTGTCAGAAATGTAACTTTCTCAAATATTGATGTTGGTTTCCCCGAGACAGGATTTGGACCTAGGGCCTTTGGCTCCGGTCCAAACGTTCCACCATTGCACTACCGCCTGCCCCTTCAGCAGATCAAAAATATATTAAAATACATGGAATGTCTAACCTCAGAGGCACTACCATGTATTAAACTATAGATAATGTTAGAAGACACAAAGCAGTGCAAGGGCATGGTGTATCTAACCTTCATCAGCGCCGTCTCTCCAGCTGTCTGCCGAGTGTTGACGTTGGCACCCATCTCTATCAGCAAAGCCACGGTACAAATGTGAGCCTGTGGGGAAAACATCCACAGTGGGTAAGTGCATTGTTCCTTAAAGGGACTCAAACACCAAATTCATATTGTATGAAACTAAAGAACTGACGATCCTTCCAAATGATCTGCTCTGCTATCGCTAAATCAGCTCATTTTCCTGGCAGTCAGCTGGTTAGTTGTTGTGTATGGCCGTCTCTCAACTGTCTGACGTTGACCAATCACAGTGTACTCGTCTAGCCACGTGACTAACATATACAACGTTTTGTAAACATACGTTTACCATCAGCTGTTAAATGGATTTATTTCAATGGGTTTGCATGGTTGTTTATGCCTGAAAGCTCAGATTCATACAAAAACAGCTCTACATTGTCTACATATTACATATGAGCAATAATAATGGGTATAGTTAAATTCACCTATGTAAATGAATCCTTTTTAAAAAATCTTCTATTTGTTACTAAAAGTGACTCAAACAGAATCTTCTATTTGTAGAACACGAAGTTTCATAACATGATGAACAGTAATTATACAAGGCTTTATTGATAAATCAGCTCTATTCCTCATTTGTTATTGTTTACACTGGACCCCGAGATTACGAAACTTTTCTGAGTATAGTATCATGCTCAAGCTAAAATTTCATATTTGGATTTGTGAACAAAACCTTGAAATGAGCAGTAATTTCTGGCCCGGATGTTATTGTGGAAATGTAAAACACATGTTGCAGAGCTTTTTAAACCTATACACAATACTTTTCATATAACAGACAGCTATACAGCTGATAAAATTACATCTTTATTCAGTGTAAAACATCAATTTGCTGCCAGTTCTTACCTGTTCTGAGGCAATCATTAGGGATGTGTTGCCATTTTTCTGTTGAGCATTGATTTTAGCACCACTACAAACCAACACCTCTGCAATGTCATCAAAATCTGAAAGAAAATGACAAAATTAATTACAGGAAATATTTATTTAAAATAACACATCTCATTGACTAATGAGATTGGGTAATTAATTACAGAATATTGTAATTTAAATGATTTAGAATGAATTAATTAATGTTTTACGTTGCAGCAGGACTATTCCACCCATACACGTCAATTAGAATCATTCAATATTTATAAAAATTACTAATGTTGTTGACCAGTGATTGCATGCAGAGATGGAATTGTAAATGTTAACGTTCCAGCACCTGAAAAATGGCTGCGCGGGTTATATACTTCCCAGGGAGTTAATATGAAATGAGTGCACATTGATCCATTGACTGGGGTGCTTCGAGCATGCATTAGTATGGAGTCATGACATTTAATAATTGCACTATTATAAAAATAATTATTATTATTCAATCAGTAACTAACTTAGTTATAGGTTGTGCACCTGTCAACACACAATGCCACTTACTCCGGAGAATGGCTTGCATGAGAAGTGTCGTGCCCATGGCATCTGGCTGTTCGATGTCGTAAACATTCCTGGCAGCAAAGGCTCTCTTCACTCGACTGTAGTCTCCGTCCAAAACTGCCTGCTTCAGTTCATCTACCACATAAATGCAATCGGAATTAGTCAAAACACCAGACGTATTAATATACTGATTGATTGATTTATTGCTTTTTTTCACAACTTGTCAGTTTAGGGCAGGAGGAAACCTGCAGCATATGTAGCGCTGAATATTGCAGTAACCCTGCGAGCACCGGCTGGTACTGACAAGACCAAGGATGATAAGATTTATTGCTTAATGTTGCTCCAGAATTCTTTAAACCTTAATGTTGCTCCAGAATTCTTTAAACCATGTGCATATTAAATAGAAAACAGCTGTGCTGCAAACACTATTACTGCATTAAAAACACAGTTGTGCAATGGTGAGGTCAGATTAATTTTGGAATATTTAGTGATATTTTGCTCAGAATATGTCTATTTTTCTTTACAACGATGCAAGACAATGATACTTTAATGTATAGAGCATGGAAATAAGCATATGACTTTGTTGATCAATACAGATCAACATTAGCTGCTTCTTGGATGTTACAGGATTCACATAACTTTTGTCTCAGCACATTTTGGAAAAGAGAAATACCTCTGTAAAATCAGCAAGCACAATAATTAAATGCCAAAATTGGTAGGGCTGCCTGGGGCCTCTGAAGTGATTAAAGTGATCGTGTCTGGCTGAAGACAACTTACCATCATTCAGCTCCAAGGGATGGTCACTTGGTGACAGGGTCAGCTGAAATGGAGGATGTGGTCATCGTGAGATTAACCCTAAATGTACAAGCTTGTATTCAACTTTCCACTACTAGTGGATGTACTGATTTACTTACAAGCAAATGTTACCAGATTATAGGGCACATATTGTAGTATACATAAAAATATAGGTCTATCACAATTTCATTAGACATGTTAAATACAATACAAAATAATTGGCAATGCACATTATCACTGATTTGAACAAAAGTAGTTCATATCCAATTCATACCTGTTTTTCCAGTTCATCCAAGTCAATATCATCCAAATCAATGTCAAATACCAAATCCAGCCCTGAAATACATTGATTAATACCATATATACTAGGAATACGTTCAATGCTTGATTTAATTTGTTGCAAAACAGGTTCCCTAGAATGATGGTAGAGCTACAAAAGTCCTATCTTGATGTATGCATCAATGCACACAGGAGGTACTCTAGAAGCAGGGCCTGGTTGTACAGGTAGTCGGGGGGGGGGGGGGGGGTACCTTTAGCATTTGGATAAATGGATGTTTATAATGGGCG